>BSBH01000088.1:0-85947 GCA_026013035.2 Dothideomycetes sp. NU30 | reverse complement strand
CCCCCCCCCCCCCCCCCCCCCCCCCCCCCCCCCCCCCCCCCCCCCCCCCCCCCCCCCCCCCCCCCCCCCCCCCCCAACCGAGTGTGGGAGACACTAACCTGACACTGGCGGACGAACAATGTCCCTCTACATCTTGATGCAAGACTACAGATCCGTTGAAGCTTTTGGACATTCTAAAGGCGTTGCGAATAGGTGTTACGTTATCGATTGTGTTGCCGATGAACAATATTGGATGAGCTGTGGTCGTGTTGAAGTCACCTTGATACTTCCATTGTGCTCTAGCATGCCACTGGCTTTTAGTTAGTGTGTAGTTCTTTTGATTGTATCGATTGACAATCCTTGTGTCAAGGAACTCACCTGTGTACAAGGAACACGAATCTGCGCCCAGACATCCCCCATCAATCTACTCTGTTCCATAGTCTGCTGCACATACTCCCAAAACTCTTCTTTGGTAATATTCGTCTGATCATCAGCATCACTACACAATATGGCTCCAGAGATAAGGGGATCAAAGCCATTAGAACCCTTGCTGCAAGCCATCGAAAACGGACCATCCTTGAGGCATTCCTCAGACAGTCCTTGCTTCATGTCTTGCTTCTTCTGACGTCGACCTTGGACCAAAGCCGTGCCATTACCTTTCTCCAATTGTACCATCACATCCGCGACTCCATGGAACGTCTTCAAAGGAGAGTAAGCGATATCCCAAAAGTAATCTTTGAGATCGCTATAAGTGGCCAAATCAGCGGATTGATTCGCTGTAGCCGGTACACCGATAGGATTCTTCATCAAATTTTGAACAATTTTCGCAAACCGTTCTAAAATGACAGCAGGACCGTCTTCATGGTAAAGAGCACAGTTCTTACGACCTCCTAACCAACAATACTCTCCAAATCTCGTAACTTCAAGATCGGTATCTTGGAGGTTGGTGGTCCAGCCGCCTTCATAGTAGTCAAAGGAATCGACTACGCCGTCCAGGATGATACGGTGCATGCGTTCGGGAAACATAGCTGCCATGGTTGCTCCTAGAACGGTACCGTAGCTAAAACCCCAGTATTGTACTTTTTCGTGTCCGGGTTTGTGCTTGAGATTCGATGATAAGGGCTGGAGGACACCTTGTCGAGGTCCTAGAGCTTGTTGGAGGAGTTTACGAGCTTCCTGTTCACGCCACTCGCCATGTCTTTCCACGATCTCAATGACATCTCTGGCTACGCTGGCAGTGCCTACATGCTCGCCTATACCAAGCTCAACGACTCGTTTCGAGCAGGCATCGGCTACGGTACGTACACGAGTCCAGTGATTGGAAAAGGCCATATCGTTGCTGCCAAAGACTCCTGACGCCATGTTTTCTAGCTCAAAGCTGTAACGTTCGATGTAGTCTGAGAAGCAAGTGAAACTTGGTCTTGTGTTGTTTACGCCACGAGGATCGAAACTGATTATGTCAAAGTGTTTTGCTGTTGAATCGTCTGTTGTGTTTGGACCTGCGCTGACCAGAGTTTGGATTTGCTTTCCTTCTCTCAATACCTGTTCAGTGTCAGTTGCAGAAAACAGATTATGTACCAAGTTTGATTTGGGCCAAGTACCGTCTTTACACCTGAACCACCAGGTCCACCTGAAGGTTGTCCGTTAGTATCTTCCTCTTGTGGCTGGTTGTGTTATATAAATGATATACTGACCAGGGTTGAGCAAAATAGCACCACCATAGCTGTGATCTGTGACTGGAACAGTAGCGGGAAGCTTGATGACAGCTATCTGTACTGTACGATTGTCCTTTGCCTCGTCCGCGTTCCAGTCCATAGGTACTTCGAGTCGAGCACATTTGTAGCCATCAAAGCAATCATGGTAGATAAGCTGTTTATGTGGCAATATCTTCCAAACAAGCCATTCAGTCCTCAGTTCGCTATTCAGATCTCCGTAAACTCACATCGTCCCAGATAAAGTTGTTGTTGGTGGTTTGGGTCGCGGTAGTGGAGATGGGGACTTGATTGCCATAGCTCCAAAGCCGAGAGTTTGCTAGCAGAAGCGAAGAAACCTTGTCAAACAACATGTCGTACAACAATCCCTGACTATGACTTGAAGAAGGTGACTTTGAAACGAGGAAAGAGGAGGAGATATCAGACTGCAATTGCCAGTTATCTTACTGCCTAGCTCTAATAGTCCGATAGCTTGACTGATTGTGAAGGAAGAGGGGAAGACTTGGCAAGCACCTGCCTATTCGAGAACGAGAGTGTTTCTAATATGCGTACCATACATTCGATTTGCGGTTTCAAACCACAAACAGAAATTGAGCTTTGCTTAAATACATAAAGAGGAGATGGATCTGATATACACAAGTCTAAAGTATCGCCATGCCAAGTTCACTAACCATATTCAACGCCAATGCTTTTTATATCCTTACAATAACCAAAACAAGTCTCCTCAGTCAATCAGAAGCCTGATCTTTGGGTAGATCCGGCTGCTTGATATGCTAGACAAATTGAAAGATCCCATATAAGTACAAGATGCGAGGTTATACTCTGATACAATCCCTTTTTTGAGAAGAACGCCGTAGAAAATGCCAAACCATTGTCGTCAAATGAAGAATTAGGTGCCTGTGGGTATCAAAGAGGGAGTGGAACAACAGAGTCGGTGGAGTATTGGCTCTCCTTCTTAAGAGAAGATGTCACCAGCCTTGTTGCCGCCAGAGTCGTTGCGGCGTGAGAAACCGCCTCTGTCGCCACCGAAGCCACCGCGTCTGTCACCACCGCCAAAGCCGCCACGACGGTCGCCTCCGAAGCCGCCGGAGCGTCCTTCTCTGTCACCGCCATAGCCACCTGAGCGTTGCCTGTCGCCGCCGTAGCCGCCTCTGCCGCCACTGAAGCCACCACGGTCACCACCGAAACCACCCCTGTCGCCGCCGAAACCACTACGACGCTGGAAGTCGCGAGGGCGGCCGAATCCTCCTGACTGTGAGCGGATAGCCGAATCATCAAAGTCGCCACTATCCTCGTTGATTCTACCGCCATTGTTGACACCCGGGACCCTGCTCAGACCGAGTCTTTGGACAAGGGCGGGGGCAAGCGAAGGAGGTGTAGCCATGCCCCAGCCGAAGCGAGAAAGGTTGTTGATGGCTTGAACCAGAGTGCGCTTACGGAGCCAACCGTAGATGCCAAGCTGACCTTTGTAAGCATCTTGCTTGAGATCACCAGGAACGTTCTTGAAGGCCTCGGCGACCTGACCGAGGATGGTAGCTGCTGACTTGGGAATTTCTCCCTCGCGGGTCATGTCGACGGAAGCGGTGCTCAAGGATGAGTCGGGGTTCAAGGGAAGCCCGTAAAGCTTGCGTTGCATTTCCTGGGCCTCAAATCTAGGAGAAATCATCCAACCCTCACCTTCCTTACCGGCACGAGCGGTACGACCGATACGGTGAATGTAAGTGTCGCGATCACGGGGCATGCCAATCTGAATGACGTGTGTAACATCAGGGAAGTCCATGCCACGAGCGGTGACATCGGAGGAAATGAGAAGACCAGACTTGCATCTGCGGAAATCATCGGAAGCGCGGGTACGCTGGGCCTGGCTCAGACGGGAGTGGATTTCAAAGACACGAGTAGGACCGAGAGGACCGGCACGGGAGCGATAGCCAGAGTTTTCAGCACCGCCGGACAAGGATTCGTCTCTGGGAAGCTCGTTGATGGCCGAGGCAGCCAAAGTGACTTCTGCGGTAGAGTTGAAGTAGGCAATGGCCTTGAAGGGACGGGCATTCGAGTCCTGAGACTTGACAATCTCACGCTTGCACAGCTCGACAAGGGCGGGAATGCTGTTCTCCAGACCGGGAACGGTGACAAGACGCTGGGGCACACGCGCGTGGGTGGGCTCCTCGTTCTCGTTGACGGTCGAGACCGTGTCAAAGCCAGGCTTGAGTGTTTCTCTGACGAGCTGCTTGACCTCGCGTGGCACGGTGGCGCTGAACATTAGGGTCTGGCGGTCCTTCTCTTCGGGCTTGGGCAGCAGGTTGATGATCTCGCGAATCTCGGCCCAGAAGCCTTGGTCCAGCAGACGATCGGCCTCATCCATGACAAGAGCATCGAGCCCAGGAGCCTTGACACCGCTGTACTCGTCGCTGAAAATATCCTTCAGTCTTCCGGGAGTGCCGACAAGGATGTGGCAGCCATTGCGCTGAATGTCGCGAAGTCCCTCCATCTTCCTTGTTCCTCCGACGGCCGTCTTGACAATGACGGATGTGTTGCTGGTCAGGCGCTTGGCCTCGGTGGCAATTTGCTCGGCCAGCTCGCGGGTGGGGGAGATGATGAGGGCACGAATGTCGTCGGCGGTGGTACGCGGTCCTGAGTTTCGTCCGCCAAAGCCGCGTTGGAATCTGCCTCGGGGTTGTCTGAAGGGCTCACCCAGCTCGGGGTCTTGTTTGAGGATGTTCTGCAGCACGGGGATCAAGAAGCCAAGCGTCTTGCCAGTGCCCGTCTTGGCCTGAGCGAGGATGTCGTTACCGTTCAAGGCCTGGTTGATGGTGGCAGACTGGACTTCGGTCATGTTGACCAGGCCCATGTCTCGTGTCAGAGTCTGCACAACGCTCTTGCTGACCAACTTCCTGTCGCCGAGTTCGGCAAAGGTTCTGATGAGTCCGTCATTGTCCTTGGTCGGTGTCGATGCGCCGTCCTCAGCAAGGGCTGGGTTCAGTGCCTGAGCCTGTTGTCTCAATTGCGACGTCTGGTGAAGGCTTCTTGTGATAATGGCCGCATTGCAAGGTCTGCTGATCAGCGAACTTCTTGCGCTCGTTGACAAAGAGCTGATGCTGCGAGGTAGCACTGTCGAGCACCTTCTGAGAGCTCCCAACATGATTGTGGATGTCGAAAAGGATATGGCGAAAAAGAATGAGGGACTGCTTCCAAGTCCAATGAGGCGAAGATAATTTCCATCACTTTATTCTCATCATCCCGAGTCCGAGCGTCGACAAAGTCCGGGGGGTTGCAGCTCTCCTCCGCCTTGGCGCTTTACGCTTCTTGCGTTCACATCAGCATCATAGGCAGCACTGTTTTGAGAAAGTCTGTCGTTCAAGAAAAGATAATTCATTTGATAATATACATGTTGTCTGAATCTTGTCCTGCCTGCAGGAAACAACCTCTCCTACAAGCACTACCAGAGTGCTTGATCATAATCCCAAAGCAACAACAACTCCCAGAGCACAAACTCCCCAGACCGACCACGATGCAGCTGCGCCAGCGCTAGCCGTACCCGTGTACGATACAATGTTGGTGGGAGCAGTCGAGTTCTTGTGTACTGTTGGCACCAATGCATGGCCAAACTTGACGTAACCATTGGCACCGGCAATGACGACGACAAAGTCTCCTCTGTTTTGTCCGTCGTTGGTAGCCGTCGTGCTGTCGATACCCGATCCCCACAGAGCGCACTTGTAGTTGGTCATGGACGCGGGAACAGGGCACCAGTAACCCCAGACAGTGGGAGCTGTGCTGTCGTTCTTGCAAGGGTTGAGTGTAGGATCACGCTCTGCGTAGACGTCAAAAGCCACACAGCCATCCACTTCGTTGCATTTGGCGGCACATGCTGAAGTGTCGTAGCTGTCCAGGAGGTACAATCCAATGTAGTTGCTAGTGATGGATGCAGATGTGAGGTTCTTGTAAACGTTGCTGTAGCCTTGGGGAGTGGTGGCATTCAGCGACATGCTCTGGAAAGCCTTGTAGTTCTGGAATGCCTCGACAGTGTCATTCTCCATCTTGGGACCCTGACCACCAGGTTGAGGAGCGCAAGGCTAAAATCGAGTCAGCAACCATGTTAGAACAATGAATCAAGGGCATTCTCTTACGTCTTCAGGATTGATGAAGCCACAGTAAGTGCCCTCTTCGGGTGTGGTAGGGCAGGGAGCATCCGAAGATGTTGTAGTAGTAGCAATAGACTGAACTGAAGTGCTAACAGGAGAGCTGTGGGCCAAACTCAAGAGAGCAGCGATTGAGAAGACGGTCTTTGTGAAATGCATGATGGTGTTTATTTAGGTTGGTGATTTGTTAGAAAGAATGTGGGGTGGTGTAGTAAAGAGTGTGGGGGGAAAGGCTGAAGAGCAAGGTGCAGTTATAATGAATGTGATGGAATTCTACCAGAGAATCCTAAATGTGAAAAGGAGATGATTGTACTGAATAGAGTTCGATAGGTTGGTGGTATGGAGGCGATCTTTATAGATCATCAAGCCATTCTCACCTTGGTTGCAAGCCATGCCACTGACTTGTGGAAGATATCATACTCTAGGGTGGGGTGGAGTAACAGAGGCTCCTGATTCACGGGCTGTCATACCGGAATGATGGCTAGCTCGAATCAGAAAGAGACACTGCAATGTCCGCGTTTCAAGATGACCACGCGACATCTCGGCTGCCGCTGTCTTTGACCTCTGTCCGGTATGCATTTTCCGAAATATATGTCTCGGATGACTCAAGTCATCAGAATTGGCTCTTATCGAGTAATTGCTCTGCGAGGTCTTCACCTGGGTCGACCGACCTCTCGTACGTACTGGCTGGCTGTGGCTGCCTATAGACCTGGCCAGGGCCTGCCACCAAATCCAAATAGTATGAAGTCAAGATGATGTTCCAGTCGCGTCTTGTTCGATTCGCTTCGCTTTTCCTAGCTGTAGGAATGACAGAAAAGTTTCGGCAGAGCAGACCCTGAGTCGCTGTCAACTTGCAACGTTCAGTGGTGGTTCCACGAGGGAAAACGTCTTTTTCATGACTCTATATCGGTCTTGCAATTGTGCGACATCGAGTTTGAGCTGCCAAGATACATTCCATCCCCAGGAAAATGTTCTTACACTAGCTTATTGATCCATGTCACGCAATAGCAACTCCCCGAACATCTAGAACTCGTAAGCAATTATCGAAGGAAGCGGAGAGCCGGTCGTCAGGAGGTCGAGCATATCATCCAGAAAGTGGTAAGCTATAAGCTTTGGCTGAGACATTTTAACGGCTCTTGGGCTTCGACCAGAAAACGAATAACGGCATTCTCAGAAAATGTCGGTTTTTCAACTGCGTATGTCATCTTCTGTGGAATTTGAAACGACGAGCAGGTTCTTGAGGGTTGAGAAGACGGCTATGCCGATGTTGATGATAGCGTCACCGTGGAGCAACGAAATAATGTAGATGTCAGAACACGGTCTCCGGCGACCATGAACATAAGACGAACCCAATTGATAAGATTAGATCAAACATTTTACATCAGCCGCAGCCAGCGATTGATCTTTACGTACCTAAAGATTTATAAGTATGAAGCTTATCCATGAGCTCCCTTTGACTTGATCGACATTGAGATGCCACGCCAATAAGAATTCCGTTAGTAGCTGTAGAGTCGACAGTTCAGGTGTGCACGTAAGGAAGGCAGTTTGAAAGACAGCTTCTGAAGACGAAGCACCGTAGAAGCTTCACGATGGAGACGTCCTAATCTTGACTGCGGTTCGGAACCCCCTAGCGGCTTCTCTTTGCTAGTAGATGGATTTGCAACGTCCAGCCGTCTTCTATTCTCGTCTCATCTGCATAGAGGTCACTTTGATGCGAATCCTCGAATCTGCCTACCTGTTCCTCTTGCTTTGGTGTGGTCATTGAGATGGTCATCAAGCGTAGATTCCTGCGATTGTATTGACCTGCTTGAGAGCATAAAACGTGCAAACAGATCGCTATATTACGCGTATATATGCTCATCTGGACCGAGGATACTTGTAGAGTCTTGGGGTCTTGCAGCACCTGCACATTGTGAGTACCGTTCAGAGTTGTAACCAACTGAGCATACACCACGACTGTCATCCTCCACATGCTGCTCGAGATTGCATACAGAAGGTAATAATCAAGACCGTGTGTCCATATGTCGCTTCACAGATGTAGGATTTTACGGGCTACGCGCCGAGTGCTGACCCGACTTTGACTGCTTGTTAAAGAGAATCGAATGCAATTGGCTCACCTAGTTACTCAGCCTCTTGACTGCTCAATCGCTCAATCGATCACGCGCGATTGCCATGCAACGTTGCCGCCGCCCCACAAGACGTTCTTTCTTCCAGGTTCGCTCGAAATACTAGCGGCTATCACCAAACTTTATGTCCAGTATGTTTGGTGTTTCAATTCCGAATTTGATGAAGAACACAAACAACATCGAAGTGAAGAATGTGTGTGTCTTGAGCGCAAACCAAACATATTCATGAAGTTCGCCACACACATTCCCAGCCAACATCATCTCTAATTTACCAAACATCTTCCCTGACTTACCTAACCACGAACCTTTCTATTCTATACACCACGAACGCCAGGCCCCAAAACATGCTCGGAGAACCAGAGCTCAATGATCTAAGCAGGCAGCTGTCTGATTTCAGCATCGCCACCAAATCCCGTCAGATCGCCCTCGACGAAATAGTTTCCTCTTACAGCAAGCTTCTTGAAGACTACCGCAGCTTGCGTAGCGATTATGAAGAAGAGAAGGAGTGAAGAGAAAAGTACAAGCGTCTTGCCCGTGGTCAAGAACGTAATCCTTTCGTACTTGTTCTCGTTGATGGCGATGGGTATATTGTGAGTGGCCTATCTTGCTTGACTAAATTTAGAGCTCAACTGACGATACATAGTTCGATGATGCTCTCATTAGAGGAGGAGCAGATGGCGGTGTTGAAGCTGCCCGTCTTCTAGATAATGCCGTCAGAGAAAAAAATTTAGACTTCAGTCGCGAATATGACGACTGCCGTATCATGGTCAGGGTTTATGCCAATCTTCACGGCTTGTCTAAAGCACTCGCTCGTGCCGGTCTAGTCAGCAACGAATCTCGTGCCCTGGCTCCCTTTGGTGCTGGTTTCACGCGCTCAAATGATCTCTTCGACTTTGTCGATGCCGGCAACAAAAAGGAAAACGCGGACTACAAAATTCGTGAAATGTTCAGGCTGTTCATTGAGAATGGCCAGTGCAAGCACATATTCTTTGCAGGTTGTCATGACAATGGCTACTTGTCCATGCTGACACCCCACAAGGAGAAGACCGACAAGATTACCCTCATTCGTGGCTTTTACTTTAGTCACGAGTTTCAGAACCTTGGATTCCGAGTTGACTCTTTTCCTGGCTTATTTCGGGCATATGCACTCGAGAATGATAACGACATACGCCAATCAGCTAACATGAAAGGTCAACCTGTGTCCAGTGCGTCCAATGGCTATCGTGACACACCTTTCTCCAATACCTCCAGTGCACCAGTCTGCACGCACTTCCTCAAAGGAACATGCAGTTTCGGGAACTCTTGCAAGAAGCTACACGATAATTCAGGAGACTCGTGGAGCTCCACTGCCCAATCTTCGCCAGCTAGATTCGCAAAGCCCACTGCCGCTGTGGCAAAATCATTCCCTGAACCCATGTCGAGTTTCCCTTCTCCTGAATCTACGAGCGCTCCTCAATATCCGTCACGACCAACCAGTATCAACTCTTTTAACGGATCGCATGCGCACGTACAGCCTGCAGCCGTCTTACCTAGACCCGAATCCCCGTGAACAAGGAAGGGCATAGGCTGGATTTTTACCTGGAACCTCCCAGTTCCGAGACTTGGAAAGCTTATTCGGCACGTAGGAAGGTGCAGAACATATGTAACGCTTTCCAGTTGGAAGGTTACTGTAAAAACGGAGCGAATTGTGGCTTTGATCATAGCCCCGTGACAGACGATGTCAGACATCTGCTAAAACTGATCGTCCATGATTATCCCTGTGGTCGCAGAGGATATTGTCGCCTGAAAGGATGTAACACGGGCCACACTTGCTATCGTGAGGGATGTCGCGGTCCTGGTTCCAAGACAGGCTGCAAGCTAACCCGGTCTATGCATTCCGTCGATCCCATCGTGGATCAATGGTTTTCAGCACAGAGCTTCGAGTCCGACCGACCTTATACCACCTATGAAGCCTCTAACGACATGGTCAACAGAATCAATTCTCCGGAGAGTGGAGTGGAAACACACGAACCAGAGGACAATGCCAGTCCTACATCGGTGTCTAATAGCTATTCAGATTCGTTAGACTGAACTGTCGACTAGAAAGCGAAGACGAGATTATAACGACAGGAGAAGACAGAAAGAAAACATAGAATATAAGGAAAAAAGGAAAGCACCTATCAGGAGTTTGCTGCAAAGTTGTTGGCGTGGACGGCGGGATCTAATATTCCTAAGACTACTTCGGCGAGATGGCCTGCTATACATAGGGGTCTATCCATGCAGCAATTACAAGTCCTAATATCGAGCTGACCTGAGCATGGACAGGTAGAAAGAAGACGATAACCGAAGAGGTACAAGAAAAATAGGCTTTTTTGCAGAAGGAATAAGATGTTTTGGGCCGGGGGATATATTGGACTATGGAACACATAGTCTATACAGCACTGACAAAGACTGAGCTAGCTGTTATCTGTAGCTGGTTGGTACTGCCGGTAGTATGACATGTACAATCACCCGTAGCTTAGAGAATTAAACATGGTATTTTAGGTCTTCTATCTATATCGACCTTTTCTTTGGCGAACAGAGTCTGGATCTCGTTTTGCATTCTTCTTTTCAATGACCCAAGTATCAACTACCTCTTTTGTCTCCAGCTTGGCACCTTCCTTCTGTTTCGCTTCTCTGACACGTCTGATGTAACCAGAGTAAATGACGACTTCTGCAAAGGCGACGACACCACTGCCTACCATGCTCAAGGCCAGTCTTTGTGGGACGCTCCAATGACGAGCAGCAATCCAGATGGCAACACTGCATGCAATGATCGATACAAGGACGTTGATTATGAGGGCCAGTTGGCGATTGATGTCGGCATAAGTTACTTCATCCTCTTCATCTTTTGTGGGGATACGAGCGGGCTCAGGAATGGCAGATGGAGGGTTGAGCATGCGTTCATATGCACGGTGTTCTTCCTCCTTCCGTAATCGATTCATAAGAGCAGTGTATTCGGCAGTCTGGAGCCATGTGTTAGTGGACGCCTGCCATTCCTGAATACAGTTGTTGCATACGGGCTGGGGTTTGGGTTTCGGCGGGGCCACATATATGTTGGCCCCTTTGACCAGGGAGTCAAGTCGGAATGAATCTGATTTGATCTCATCTTGTTGGCGTAAGAATCGCGCAATTTGGATCAATTGAGCATGTGATACTGGACCACCGACCACCGGGTCGGTCAAGGATGGCTCAAGGTCCAGGGCATCTTGTCTAACTGTGATTGCTTGATTATATGCCTCGATTGCTGATCTTGCGGCAGGTGTGATGGCCAGTAAGACCATAGCGACAAGATGCAGGACGTGGAGCAGCAGTTTGCGCCGATGTTATCACTACAATAATTGGCCGTCTCCAAGGAAGAAGCTCGGGCCACGGCGGACTACGACATGATCGAAAAGTTTGGCGAGTTTATGCCGGCGATAGCGAAGCTGGAGAACAGGACGACTATCACAAGCCAAAGTTGTGCCACTGTCGATTGCACCTCCGCTCCTTTCCTTTTCGCCTCGATTGTTTTTGCTATACTCTGGAGTTTTCAGCGGGAGTCATTTGTACCTATCGCGGCCATCTAAGACAACATCTATGAGCGCTACTCGAGCTCGAGCATCGGCGCTCGCCATCTCAGCCCGGCCTCTGCACCGGACATGTTCCAAGTGCGCATACAGCCCGACGACGCGCTCGCTACGGATATCTCAGTCGCAGTCATGTCTGACATGGCCTCAGAGGCGGCAGCAATCGTCGGTGGCGGCGGCCATATCGGCGGCCAAGCACATGTTCAACAACTCTGCTCCTCCGCCCATGGGCATTGATCCCCTGCAGAGCGTCGCAAAAGAGCTCAAGTTCTTGACCGGAAACATCAAGCAGCTGCTGGGCTCAGGTCATCCCATGCTGGATACTGTGGCCAAGTACTACACGCAATCCGAAGGCAAATATGTGCGCCCAATGCTGGTGCTGCTCATGTCGCAGGCTACCGCCCTGACAGCAAAGACCAGCCAGCCTTCTGCTGCCGACCAAAAGATTGACACGCCCATGTCGCCCTCTGCCGTTCTCGCTGACACGAATCCCGAATCGCCTCTCACCTCTCCCCCGACAGTCGAAGACATTTCCGACCCTTCCGTCCTTCCCTCGCAACGTCGTCTCGCCGAGATCACCGAACTCATTCACACTGCCTCTCTCCTTCACGACGATGTCATTGACAACTCCGTCTCCCGCCGCTCCGCTCCTTCGGCCAACATTGCCTTTGGAAACAAGATGGCCGTTCTCGCCGGTGATTTCATGCTTGGTCGTGCCTCTGTCGCTCTTGCACGTCTACGGGATCCCGAGGTCACCGAGCTTCTCGCTACCGTCATTGCCAACTTGATCGAGGGCGAGTTTATGCAGCTTCGCAACACCGCTTCGGACGAAAAGTACCCAGTGTACAGTCAGGAGACTCTGGAATACTATCTGCAAAAGACATATCTCAAATCAGCATCGCTCATCAGCAAGTCATGCAGAGCTGCTGCGATTCTCGGCAATTGTACGCCTGACGTTGTGGAGGCTGCTTACAGCTACGGAAAGAACTTGGGTCTGGCCTTCCAGCTTGTCGACGATATGCTCGATTACACTGTCAGTGGACAAGAGCTTGGCAAGCCTGCTGGTGCCGACCTTGAATTGGGTCTGGCGACCGCTCCCCTGTTATTCGCATGGAAGGACAACAAGGAGCTCGGCACGTTGGTTGGAAGGAGGTTTGCAGAGGAGGGTGATGTGCGAAGAGTGAGTCATAACTCCCACCTCTTATTCGATCCCGGATCCGCGACTAACACTGTTCACAGGCACACGACCTTGTCATTGAAAGCAACGGCATCGAGCAAACTAGAGCCATGGCAGAGGATTATGTCAATAAGGCCCGTGAAGCAATCGCCAACTTCCCCGAAAGTCAAGCCAAAGAGGGTCTCCTCGACATGTGTACAAAAGTCCTCAAGAGGAGGAAGTAAAGACACGACATATACTTATGTAAACATGGGATTAAGTCCCTCCTCTCTCACATCTATGTATGCTTATTGACGATCAAGAAGAAAAGGCCCAAAGCATTTTGTACTTTTATATCCAACCCCATCTTCTTCAACTTGTTCAACACCACTATTTCTGTTTCAAGGGCCAGGGATCATCGTCGTAAGCGCATGTTCTCGTGAATATGGCCTCTTTGAAATTTTATCTTTCGAGCAGAGCATTCAGCGCTGAAACACGCGCCAGCTAGATACTCTATCTCTGTCAGGGCATAAGGTAAAGTGTAACGAGTACATGCGTCTCCGTGCCGGCCTCTCCAGGCCGGATCGGCAGGAAGTCCTAAACTCGTATACATCAAAACGTGGGGCACAACTCTGTCGGCAATTGAAAAAAGCATAATTGCCTCGTTTCGGTGTCTCCCCTTCGAACGAAAAACCCATGATAAGAGGAAACGATGTCATATGCTTTTAGCCGGACATATATATATGTCAAAGCGCCCAACGCCGTTTATTGTGCAACCAAGCTTTCAGTCAAGCCCACAAAACTCCCACCGCCAAGTCGGATACGGGAGCTTGTCTTGCTTGTTTCTCCAGGAGGCGTAACCGACAACAGCCTCCATCTTTAAAGGACAGGAAACGGGATGAGTATGGAGATTGGTGTGAGGAGATAGCCACGAGTCTGGAGCAACACGTGGAGAGTCACGTATGGCGTACACATGGAAGGTCAAAAAGAGGCGCGTGATCATGCGTGGACAACTAGCAAAAGCCGTTCGAAGAAAGTGATACGCGGAGACCGACTTTCCTGTGGAGCCCCCACAGTACTTTGGCTCAACTCCAACCGGGGGATTCGTATCTGTGGAGCGCCACTTCTGCAAGCAATTAATATTTTGGGTCCGGCACGGGGGGCCTCTCCTCTTCTAAATTGTCGATGATCGACGGTTCGGGGAAACACCGAAAGATGACTTGGTTTGGAGAGTGGCTAGTTAGCTGGCGACAGCAGTTGGAAAGGTTACTAATAAGTTCACTGTCTTCTCGTATCCTTGTTTCTTATCTTCTTCTTCCTCCTCCTTCCTCCCTTTCCTTCTTTCCTTCTCCCTCATCTCCTTCCTCTCAGTCGAATCTGATCACCATATATCCTCGCCAACATGGGTGTCTTCCACAAGACCACCGAACCCGTCAACGCCCTTCCTCAATCGGACAACATCACCTCCGAAAAGGATCTTGAAAAGAATTTTGAAGATGTCAAGCTCGAGCAACGACAAAATTCTGTCGACGCCGTCGCTACCACCTTGATTGACCCGGAGATTGAAAAGCGCGTTGTGCGCAAGATTGACTGGAACCTGGTTCCATTGCTTATGGGTCTTTACTTGCTCGCTTTCCTCGATCGCTCGAATATCGGAAATGCGAAGATTGCTGGCATGCAACATGACTTGAAGTTGGATGCGGACAAGTATAGTTGGCTCTTGACCATCTTTTACATCAGTTACATTCTCTTCCAATTCCAAGTTTGTGAGTGGTCACTCGAAGGACTGGTTACATATAGACTACGACTGACAACATATCAGTGGGCTGGAAACGTTTCCCTCCACACATTTGGGCTTCTTGGGCCATCTTTGGCTGGTATGTGGTGAAGTCATTTCTGATGACTGGAACTTCTGCTGACTTGTACAAGGGGTGTTATTTCTACCTGCCAAGCAGCCACAACCAACTGGGCTGGCATGATGGTGCTGAGATGTCTGCTCGGTGTATTCGAAGCCGCCTATGGACCTGGTGTTCCTTACCTTCTCTCGTTCTTCTACCTCCGCCATGAGGTTGGTTTCCGTAGCGGCATTTTCCTAGCTGGTATGTCCTTCGTTTAGATATCTTTCAACCTTTCTTGACACTGACTACTTTGGCCTAAAGCTGCACCACTCGCTACCTGCTTCGCCGGTGCTCTCGCATACGGCATCACTTCTGGACACGCTTCATTGGCAAACTGGAGACTCTTGTTCTTGGTGGAAGGTCTACCCACTCTTGCCATGGTGCCCGTCGCCTTTTTCTTCCTACCCGACAGCCCACACAAGGCCCGTTTCTTGAACGAGGAGGAGAAGCGTGTTGCGCTTGCAAGAGGTGTTCGTCAAACCGGTACAAGCGAGCGTGTCGGAAGGATCAAGATCAAAGATGTCCTTTTGACATTCATCGACCCCAAGGCAATCATCACCGCTCTGATGTACTTCAGCTGCAACGTTTCGTTCTCTTCTCTTCCCGTCTTTCTTCCAACAATTTTGGAGGAAATGGGTTTCACTTCCATCACCGCACAAGGTCTTTCTGCTCCCCCTTACTTCCTGAGTTTCCTCATCACTATCGGTAAGCTCATAAACATTTCAAATCGCTGTCCCTTTGACCTGAGCTAACTCTCTCAAACAGGTAGCGCATACATTGCAGACAAGACTCAGCAACGTGGACTTGTCATCATCACCCTTTCGATAGTCGGAGGTATTGGCTACATCCTTCTCGCCACCACAACAGGTACCGGTTCCCGCTACGCAGGCGTCTTCCTCGCAGCTTCCGGTGTATTCCCCTGCATCGCAAACATCCTCCCCTGGGTCACCAACAACCAAGGCAACGATGACCGTCGTGGTGCAGCTTTCATCCTGCTCAACCTGATCGGTCAATGCGGTCCTTTACTCGGTACTCGCGTCTACGATACCCCTCCATTCTACGTCAAGGGCCAGAGTATCTGTGCCGCTTTCATGTTCTTCAACGGTGTTCTTGCTCTTACGCTTAGAACGTTGTTGGCGTGGGAGAACCGCAAGTTGGATAAGAAGTACGGAACTATTGAAGAGCAGAAGAACAGGTTGGCGGCTACCGAGGGAACGAAAGAGGCTGCTATTGAGTCCAACACTGGTGTTGAGAACTTTGGTCCCATGTATCGTTATGTTCTGTAAGAGCGGGATTGCTTCTCTTGAGAAGGACGATGTCTATGATGAGATGTATATGAAGAGCCTTGATGGCCATTGAACCAAAAATCCAAAACTTCACCATTCACAACAATTCTTAGCAGCACGACAATTTTTTGTTCATTCTTCGGTGCTTCCTTTTTTTCTCCTCCTCATCAACAACGATCAAAAGTGGATTCTCCGACCCTGCAGATCATCCAATGACGTACCATTCTTCATCGCCAAGCTTAGACACAATCTGCTTCACTTTTCCTCAACGAGGACAAGCTTCATGTACATCACTCCCGTAAATGGTCAAAGCAAGCCCATTGAGAACGTCGATCTGTTGAGATCCATGCACGACTTTGATCCATCTTGACATGTACCCTATCAAACATGTATGATTATTGGACATTTGCGTGTTGATGGTCCCTGACTAGCACCTCAGATGCTCGTAATCTCATTGTTGAAGTTCAGCCTCAACATGTAGGCACGTTGCACTTTTTATCTCATGCTCTGGACGGATCTGGTCAATGCATGATATGGTATTGTGTTGACTGGGGTTGAGATACTCGTCATGTCTTTTGACGATGGGATAGCCTTGAGTCGTGTTTTATATTTCGTATTAATGGCTCTTTCCCTGCACTCTCTTCTTCTATACCGTCTTCCTTGAAAACTATCTCTCACAATCGACCTCCTAAATATCCGCTAACTCTGCTCCCCCTCAATTAACTCTCCCCAACCATGTCCTCATCCTTCAAAATCATCGAACACAAATCTCCTTGCCAAACGATACGAGAATATCCACAAGGCACATCTACATACCAAGAAGATACTTTATACCTTAGCGCCAAACAGTACATCCCACTCAACCGAGAACCACAGCCAGGAGATGTGACAATACTAGCAGCACATGCCTCTGCTTTCCCCAAAGAATTATATGAACCATTGTGGGAAGATCTTCTGAAAGAGAGTGAAAAGGCTGGTTATGGGATTAGAAGCATTTGGATGGCAGATGCGGCACATCAGGGTGCTTCATACGTTTTGAATGAGGAAAAGACGGGTATAGATCGTGAGTTCACACAATACCCAAATACTATCTCTGCACGAGACTCAAGGGACTGACAAGAGAATACAGCCAACTACATAGACCACGCTCGCGACCTACTATGCCTAGTAAACACCTTCCGCGACTCCTTCACCAGACCGATAATCGGTATAGGTCACAGCATGGGTGCTTGTTCAATCTTCTTCCTCTCAATGCTGCATCCCCGTCTCCTAACCTCAACAATCTACCTCGACGCAATCTTCCCTCGCCCAGAACAACCAATGCCAACACTATTCCCCATGGCCCGCCTCCCTTCCTTCCGAAAAGATGTCTGGCCCTCCCGCTCCGCCGCCTCTGCCCAATTTCGAAAAAACGGAATGGTCAAGAAATTCGATACCCGGGTCATAGACAAGATCGTTGCCCACAGCGTCAGAGACATGCCCACATTACTATACCCCGAAGTGCCCAAGCAAGGACAAGAAATCCCTGTAACCCTCACGACACCGAAACATCAAGAAGCCGTCAGCATCGCCCGACCGAATTACCAAGATGTCCACGTCAGCCAGCAAGCAGACGCCATCGAGCAAAGCAAGTACCCGGACATCTGGCCAGACACGACCTACAAATCTCCCTTTTACAAATCCGAGGGCAAAACCTGTTTCATGCTTTTACCTTTCCTGCGTCCCTCGGCTTTCTTCCTGAACGGCTCTGAATACCATTGTTCCGACCCGGAAGAAGTACGCATAAAGACCGAGAGAACAGGTACGGGTTTCAACGGCTCCGGCGGGGTTCGGGTCGGCAAAGTGAAAGCTGGAGTGGTGCAAGGAGGTTCACACTTCTTCCCTTTTGAAAAGGTTCAAGGGACGGCGGAGGCATTGTCCGCGTACCTGGATGACGAATTGGGGGAGTGGAGGAATGCCGAGGAGAAGTTGGTTTGTCGGGAGTGGAAGAAAAGGGACTTGAAGGGGAAGCAGATGTTGGATGGGATGTGGTTGAAGGAGATCAAGACTTGGAATGGACAGAGGGAGGTTTTGAGGAGCAAGTTATAGATTTTTTTTTTTTTCTCTAAATACTGATGATAACGAAAGGTGATGCTGTGACTTTTTATGCTGCTTTTCACACGAAATTTGGCGAGAAGGGTCAACTATGGTAAATAAGAAGGGGTCAGATGGTACTGTCAACAATGCTGGTGAAAGAAGTAGGAGGAAAGTGGATGGGGATAAATTTCGATTACAGAAGCCATGTGCCAGGAGGTATATATTTGCACCTAGCCACTTTTTCTCCACCAAGCCAGTAGCCGGTTGCTAAGCAACCAGTGATCAAATCTTGACCTTGCCGGGGTAGCTCAATCGGTAGAGCGTGTGGCTCTTATTCAAGAGTTGAAACCTCAAGGTCGCGGGTTCGAGCCCCGCCTTCGGCTATTCCTTATCATCACTGGCTTCAACATCTTTTTTTTCCTTTTTTTGCATCCTTGTATAGCTTCATATCGGTGTCGTAGAGAAGGAAAAACTTTCTTTTTCCTAGTAGTGGTTGTAGAGGTGCTGCGGGCTTGGGCTGTTTTCGCCATATAAATCCCTTGTAAGCGTGACAATCCTCATTTAACCGCTCGACTTCTATCGAGATCTATACTCTGAATACTTTTGTTTGATACAAAAGCTTGCATCTTTGGACCGTAAGTTCGAGGTCTCTACTAGTAAGTCCACAAAGGCTGATATTCTTGACCTAATGTAAGTACAACGATTCGTCGTCGAGTTATGTCTAGAACGGTCAAATCAGACTGAGTTCTTCTTTGTCATGTGTACCTACTATGCGAATATGCCAGAACTGGCAGGCCATCTCATATACTAGAACTTGTAGATCCTTTTTTTTCCACCTTAGAATTCATGAAAGCATGGGTAGTCAAGTGATATCTTAATGTGACTCCTTTCTCTTGGATACATTCTATAGATATACCATTGCAGACGTCCTTGGTAATGGAAGACCGAGAGGTATCCTATGGAAACAAAAACAACAACAATAATACTGTAGCAAGGAAGGAAAGTAAGATTGTGTAAGCAAGAGACCATTATGATCTATAGTAACATCGTGGGAGCGCAGTGAGAGAATGATGAAACCACGATCAAAACTTGCGGACGACAGACTCGCCTCTGCTAGTAGAGGGAGCCTTGACCTTTCCTTTGCCTTTGCCCTTTGTCTGATCCTGAGTCTCCCCCTGACGTGAAATTCCTCTGTCAAGAGACTGCTCGGTACCCATCTGCTCCATATCAGTTCTCGACTTTGTCGGCGGTAATATCGGAAGGTTTGATCCACTCGATGAGAGCATCTTCGACTCCTTGGTCACGGTACTGCTGACCGAGACTCTGTGGGGTGAGTTTGGGCAGGTTTCTTATGGACTCAGGTAATTGGAAAGCACCTGGCTTCCGTCTGGAGGGCTGACGTGGACGGCAGGCTGTTTGGATTCGGCAGGGAGGTTGACCTTGAAGGTACGAGTTTCGGTTAGAGTAACAGCCCATCTGACTTTACGACCACATTTGATGTTGTCCTGCTTCCAAACTTGTGTGTGTTTTGCGAAACTGACTCTCTTACTATTCTCAGAGTTTGCAGACAACGATCCTTCAAACAAGAGTATGGAACGATGAGGGTCGTCATCTTCCAGTGTACCGAGCTTGATCTTCTTGGCCATCTTGAAGTAGTGAACACCAAGGTTGCCATGAGACTCGTACATCTTTCTACAGCGAATGCAGCCAGCCATTTCAGGCTTGAGATACTTGCCAGTCTCAGTCATTTCTCCGACGGAAGTGGACCGAGCCACGTCGTATGGTATCTTGGGGACTCGTTCAATGTCACCACCTGAAACACCGGTCTGCATGTTCAGCTTCTGGCGAGTTGGCGCCTGGATTGACAAGTTTCGTAGCTTCTTGAGGGTTTGGGAACGATGGCGTGGTACCGAGACAGTACGGCGATTGAAGCAAATTCGGGATCTTGATAGCGTTCTAGAAGGCCGATCCACTGTTGTTGACGTTCGGTGGTAAAGTTGTGGAAATGCTGAGAGTCTTTCGCGCAGAAGCCGGCAGTGGACGCGATGTTCTCGATGTAGTTAGCCTTCTTACCTTCGGGCACATAAGCTGGAGGTGCAGGAATTCGCTTGCGGACGTCTCTCTGCGCAACTGCTGAACTGACCCCGTTCGTTTTCGTCAGCTGGGTTGGACTGAACATCGTCGCCTGGTGCTTTGATTCCATTGTTACCAGTGGCGGCAGCCTTCTTGAATGCGTCCTTCTGCTCGACCCGCCGTCGTGTCGCCATCATGAAGTTGGATGCACCTTATGGCTCTGTTCTTCTCTTCTTCAAATACTCCGTGGTGAAGGTCTGTTTGTGTATATCTTGAGCTTGCTGGCGAAGTGAGATTGGGTAAACTTTTGTTCTTTGGTATCTAGAGTGGTGTCTTCACTGACAGTGAGCGTCTTTCTTTCGACTGATGTCATTTAGTAGTGACGGATAGCTGCATCTTTCACTTGAATGAGATGCAATAGCCTTGTGACGAAAACATTGGAAAGCATGCCACGAAATCTTAAGGGACGTCCAGTTCGGTAGTTGGTAACAGTCCTGCGCAGCCTTCTAGCATCCCGGTATGCATATAATGATAATGCGAGGTGTAGCCCTGGAGAAAAAAAATTATGGTTGGAACTGTTTATGGTGAATCGCGTGGTAGGTGAACACAGAAGTGGTGGTAGGCCTATGAAGAAAGCCCTTAGTATTTCCGATACAGCGGATAATTGCCACAACACTTGACCTACATGTACCACTCTCATATGCCCAAAAGCTTCCAGCCCTTGAGACATTTCAGAACAGTCGAAACATAGATAGACCCATGCTGTCGCCCATAAAACAAATATTCGACCATTTATTTCATGTCGAAGCAGCAACCCAGCCCACATTATTCCCTCGATAAATCCGGTCCGACCTGTCAGTTCAGCCCTACGGATAAAAATTGCCCAAAACAGCCGAAGCTTGCAGCAACTCCACAACCACCGAGAGAAAAAAAAAAGGTTTGCTTAACAACACCGATATAACGCCATACATAAGACGCAAAAAGAGAATGAGCCAGCTCGTATGAATAGGAATAGCCGAAGGCGGGGCTCGAACCCGCGACCTTGAGGTTTCAACTCTTGAATAAGAGCCACACGCTCTACCGATTGAGCTACCCCGGCAAGGTCAAGATTTGATCACTGGTTGCTTAGCAACCGGCTACTGGCTCGATGGAGGACATAGTTGGATATTCAAGTACATGTAGATTCAGAATGGAGGGACGTGTTAGATGCAGGCTGGCGGAATGGGTACCGTGGCCTTCTCAGCATGCTGGGTCGAAGAGCGGAGGACTCTTTCGAGCGAGGAAAGTGAACAGGCCAAAGATGTATCATGCTAGCATGTCGCCGCAAGGATTGTTGTAGCTCCAGGGCGGTATTGGGAACGAACGTGCAATTGCGTTGTGGTCGATGTGTTTATGATACAAGAGCTCTTGCTGGTAGCTCCTTGCGATGTTCGGCTGAATGGCTGCAGTCAAAGGAGTATGGTCTCGTTGCGTGTCATCTGCATTTGATTGACAGGTCATATCGAGTATTTCTCTCGACTGGCCATATTGACAGCCGTTCCATCACAAGTGGAGAAGTTCTGCTGAGAATAACTCCTGTTCGATGGATCCCTTGTTAAACAGTTCAACAGTTGGGGGTGATCTGTCAGCCAGCTTGGCAGCACTCCCGTCGCCGATTCCAATTGATGATCTCTCTCAAAGTCCAGCATACTCGAACACAGACACGATATGTCAGTAAGAACTTGAAAGTGTGTCTGTTCTCTGATACGTAAATTTCCAAACCAGATTATTAGGTAGTGTATCGCGATGGAACTTTATGCCATCTCAACCATGTCTTTCCGGCGCAAGCCACCTTACACCGCCAGCTTGCAAGACTATCATTGGCTGCAACAATTATATACACGACTTTAGCCTCAAATCTCAGCGCGTAAAGACATGTACTGTATGTTCTTTTGATTTCTTGTCAATAACTTGCAACCGACATTTCGAGATTGCAGGGCGAGAGCCGAGGACCAGAGAAACGCATCCAAGAAGGAACAACTTTGAGCACGTTCTCAAAACAGGTACTCGGCATCGAATTGAAGCAATCAACAGAATATCAATGGCACAGCAACAACCATACAGCGAATACTTTCGCAAAGAACTTGAGAATGGCCTGAAGCTTGGAAGTGAAGCAGCACGATTTGAACAATATCTTGCAGAATACAATGGAGCCAAACCTTCTGTCTACGTCGCAGATCTAATAGACGAAGATGGATCAGGGAAAAACCCTAGTATGTGTTTGAGATTTTGTCAACCTGTTCGGTATCTTACTGTGCTGATATGAGCATGGTATCAAAGGATGGGAATCTGCTCCTGGCAACAAGTCTCCGAATAGTATGAGGTTGGATGGCGGCTTTACAGACTCGACTGAACTTGCCCACCATCTTGAATTAGAGGTTTGTGAATGATTGTTGTTCGCTGATGAATGCCTCTCTAACCGTGGAACACGTTTTCCCAGATGCC
The DNA here is from genome assembly GCA_026013035.2 of Dothideomycetes sp. NU30. NCBI lineage: Eukaryota > Fungi > Ascomycota > Dothideomycetes > Dothideomycetes sp. NU30. The sequence goes on along the minus strand of BSBH01000088.1, from coordinate 63,434 downwards.
AAAAGGTGCCACGTTTCGTTTGATTACTGTAGATGCCTGTTCAACGGAGGCCATACAAATTCTCGGTCACAAATATGACCTAGACCCTCGTTTTTTCTATGACAGAGCCTACAGTGGGAGAAAGTCAAACGAAGCACGTCTACAATACTCAGAGCGACGAGATCGAGATGGCCTTCTACAGCTTCGTAAGTAACAACAGCATCACCAAGTCGTTTACCAAAAAAGGGGCATTGCTCATCAAGACCGAAAAAACAAACAGACAGTCACACTACAGTCGAAGTCATAGATTACACCTGGTTGGACTATGATCAACCACCTCACCTCCATCCCAAAGAGAGCGATGAACCACCTGCTTTCCGTTTGGAAACAGCATGGCGTGAAGCCGTAGGAGACAAAGACCGTCTCGCAAAATCGGTAATCCTCTGGAGACAATCCATCCGTAAACTCGGCTCCACGGCCGCAAAAACCACCCCAATACCCATACAGATGGCCGCAATGCCCCGAAACATATCTTTCTACCTCATCCAAAGTCAAACCTCGAACTGCAACACCTGTATCATATTCCTAGAAACAATGTCAGTATCACCAGACTCGATATATGCGATGAGGAAAACCCCTTTGAGTGCCTGTGACACGGTTATGTGGCAGAAGAATCCAAAGGTTAGGGGTATGTACGCCGTATACTTCATCTTCGATAGTTTCGGTTGTTATGAACCACCAGTCTGGGACGTTCACAACCACGCCTCGCCAACAAGCAAAGCTTCAGACATGCAGAAACTGTACAAAGACGGCAGATACGCCTTATGCACCTTCATCCTCGCCTTGACCGGCCTAGCCGACATGAACATATATGGTTGGAGCAGACGTATAGCAACGATAAGAGACGATGCCATCGTGTACCCAGAACGACGGTTGGCGATTACACTTCACGTACTCTCCGACGACCTCGCCTTCCACCAAGAACGATTTCTCTGGTTCGTCAAGTGGGTGAAGTCAATCCGGAAGCAAGATCATCGATATGTTTTGATGGAGAAAGAGTACATCAGAGGGTTCATCGATCATTGCATCGACAACGCAGAAGACACCTGCAAAAAATACGACGGTTTTGAGAAGAGAATCGTCAACACCATTCAGCTCGTAAGTCTAAAAACCTTTTTCCTCCAGCTTAAAAAATATAAAAGAATAAAAGAACGTTCCGTTGCTTTCTACATTGGACTTCAGGAAGAATAATTGCGTGACTCTTACAGATTTTCAACTCTGCAACAATCCTAGAAGCCCAATCCTCCCTCCTCCAAAACGAACGCATAGGTTTCTTAACAATCCTGGCGACAATCTTCATCCCCCTCTCCTTCGTCGCCAGCGTCTTCGGCATGAACGTGAAAGAGCTGGATTCCTCGAGTAACTCTACCCTCGCCATATTTTTCGCGGTCGCGATTCCCGTCACCGTGGGTGTGTTTGCTTTGGCCTATGTTCTGAGGCTGGGGATTAAGATTGGTAAGGTTGGGAATTCAGTGGGGATGGTGAAGTGGAAGGGGGATTGGGGCGGTGGGAGGAAAAATAAGGCCGAGAAGGAAGGGGTGAGTCATGTTTGATGGATGGAGGAAGTGAGATATTGACTGTTTCTGGGTTCGTGAGGAAAGGAGAGGGAAGGCTGCTAAGACTGAAGAAGAGTCAAGTATGCTCCTGTCAGAACCGGGTTGACCTCTACTTGTACATGTACACATGAATACACAAAACCCTGGGTTCACTGCTTTGAGTGTCACGAAATATCCTCGGGAAAGGAAAAAGACGATCTGCGAGTGATGTCGTTGATTTGAGCGAGCGAGAGGGAGAGGAAGGCATATCCTCTTCCCCAATGCTCGATGAGTAAACGAACTATTGATACATAACGACTGTCTTCTCGTCTAAAAGTACAAAAGCTCCTTCTCCGCTTCGAGCACTGCGTTGGTGGGGGTAGAGACCGTAACTTCGAAAGATATTATGAGGCCACGATCCGACTTATGGTTGTCACGGAATCATGCCGATAGAATGAACGAGCTCTCAATATCCACTCGAACCACAAGACTAATTGTGCAACCCATCAAGTTCCTTCAATCCTCTTTTCAATGAGTCATGCCCACAATCTTTCTGTTCTTCTTGACAAGTCTTCTCAGTCCAGCCTCTCTGTCCTCGGCCACGCGTCTTGCTTCACTCAACTTCCTATCCAATTCCTCGGCTGTGAATCCTTGCTTTTGCTCCTCCTTGACAATCTTCTCGTTGGGAGGGCTGAGGGGGACAGGAGGCATGATGAACTCGTTGACGTACTTGCCAGCCGTGTCAACCAAGAAGCTTCCCTTCTTGGAGCCTTCCTCGACAGCCTTTTCCATGGCATTAGCACTGCGTGTGCCGCGTGTGTTGGGTAGACCTTCCATCTCGCGACGAAGAGCGGCAAGGTTGATGTTGGTGCAATCGAGTTCAGAGGCAAACTTGGCGTCGGTCGAGGCATGGAAACGGAGCGCTTCGGGCAGGGCGCGGTGAAGGGCTTCGACAGCAAGGAAGCGATCTTCAAAGGCAGGCTCGAGATGGCGGAGGAGAGCACCACCTGGTGTCACCATCAGGCGATCCCAGATGCGCTGTTGGTCTTCGGGGGAAGAACGCCAGGGTTGACCTGAGAGGAGGGCTTCGAGATCCTCTTTCTTGAGCTCGGGCATACGTGCGGGGATCTTGTTTGGACTCACGTCGACGGGAGTGATTTGCTGGCTTGGCTTATAGTGCATCATGACTTGCGCAATAGGCCGAAAAAAGGCATCAAGCGCACCAGCTAGAGGGCCCGGGTTGTTGCGTATCTCGGAAACCAATGACGAAGGGGTCATGGCTGGAGGAGGTGGGGGAGGAAGAGGTGGAGCTGCGGCAGCTGGTGGAGGGGGCGAAGGCGTGGGAGGGAGGACGGGAGTTGGCTCTTTTACTGGTGTGGCAGGCTCTGGCTCCTTGATAAGCTCCTTGATGGGCTCCTCGACCTTGGCTTTAGGCTTGGGAGACACAGGACGTGACGCAACAGGTGTGGAAGAAGCGGCAGGAGTGGAGGCCTTCTTCGACTTCTTCTTGCGACTGGTGATGGCTTCTTGGACAGGCTCGGATTTGGTTTCAGTTTCTTCCTTTGCTAGACGCTCCTCTTCTTCAATCTGTTTGGCTCGCTCCTGACGAGCTTTCTTCTGTTGACTCTTGGTGTTGTGACGCACGGGCGCGGAACCAACACGTTGAGAGGGAGGTGGAGGTGAGTTAGCACGAGACAGAGAAGTAGAAGTCATGGAAACATTGTCCGAGATATGTTCGCTGCTTGGGGTGCCAGGTGCTTGGAAGGACGCAACGCTTGGCTGGCGCGAGGGTATACGCTGGAAACCTGGAGGGACGGGTGGGACAGCAGGAGCAACCACGGGTGCGGGTGGTGGAGCTTCAACCTTTGGAGTTGAGACTACACGAAGAGTTCGGGGTGCAGTTGTCTTTTTCACACCAGCATCCGAGGATACGCTAGGACTTTGTGGGCGCGAAATTGCCACAGCATTGAAGGCTCCACGTGAAAGCGGACCGGATGGCTCAGTTTTGACAGGGGTTGACGTGGTTGAAGGAACAACAGGATCGGGGCCTTTCAGGACAGCTGCTGTAATGTCCAACTTGCCAGGATGCTTCTTCTTGTTAGTCGTGTTGCCCACTTCAGACTTCGCCGAGACGACTGCCTCGCTTGGCTTCAAATCCTTGACAAGGTCTGCGGTCTTGGTCGCCGCCTTGTTCTTTTCGTCCTTGGAAGCACCAGGTGGAGCGGGCTGAGGAACGGCAGCTTTCTGTGGTGAGACAGACTTTGCAGCAGGCTCTTCGGGTGTTGCGACAGGAGTGGAAGATGTAGCGATTGAAGCAGCGGCCTTTTCAGCCTTCTCGGCCTTTTCCTTTTCGAGCTTCTCCTTTCTCTTCGCCTTTCGTGACTCTGCCTTGGTCTCCTGCTTGGTCTCTGCCTTGGTCTGGATCTCTGCTTCAGCACCAGACACAGAGTCGTCGTTGGCAGCAATGTTGACGTTCGCCATATGCGACTCGGATCTACCACGCTTAGTGGGAGTTTCCATGTCATCTCTACTGTTGGCGAGAGATTTAGTCTCGTGTCTCAGCGGAGTAGGAGCGCGAACGGGAGTTCCAGGCAGCACTGGGACTGCTGGAAGGATTTGTGAATTTCCTCGTCGAAGACTGGCTCTCGATGTGGATCGCGAGGGTGGAAGAGATGCCGCAGATTCGTCCTTGATAGGTGCTGTCACGGGTGCGGTAAAGCCTGGAGGAATGGTCGGTGTCGAACGTCTAGGTAGCTCGCTCTCATCGTCAAGACCAGATTGACCCACTCCTTGACCGAGGCCTGCAAGATCCTCAAGGCCCGGTGGTACGGGAGGGGTTGATCCTCGAGGTTCGTCGAACAGATCTGTCGATAGTAGATGAGTCGTGGCACCAACGGGAGAGAATTCTGAAAGATCTATACCTCTAGTCAGCATTTCCCTCGTACTAGTGTATCAAATGAGATGACGGCCGGCTTTGACAGATGGTAAAGAAACGCCATGTAGGAAAAAAAAGACTTCTAATATACATAGGTAATGGGTGGTCACGTATAACTCCATTATTGTTTTTTTGTTTTTTCGAATACGAAAAGTAAGGATAGCAGATAACTGACTTTGTTAATCTACCAATCTGTAAACATCGAAAGGTAAGATGATACGTACAGGATGTCGGCTAGGCTGTAGAGACGTAAGAGGCATAAGAAAACGAGGGTGTATAACTCCAGCCGTCAACGAATCAGCGGCAAATGCATCGCAGACAACCCCTGGATCCGACATCGCGAGTCGGACCCGATATACTGTAAAAAGAAACCCCGAAACTCCTGTGGCAAACAAGACTCAAGCTGCTGATAGCCGAAATGCTTTTCTTTGAGAGTAGCCAATGCTTCGCACGCTTTCCCATCCTAAAACCATACGCCGGTAGCAAAGTCATGAAAAAAGGGAGCCGACAAGATGAAACAAAGAGACAAAGTGAGAAGAAAAGAAGAAAACAAGAACAAGAACAAGAGAGAGCAAATCGTAGTCGTCTACCATCTGCCAAAGCCGGCACCGCCACCATACACCGAGTGCAACCCACCTTGTCCCTGACCAGCGAATAGCCCCTGGCCTCCGATGGAAGCGCCGCCTTGATGCAATCGGGCCTGAAGAATGCTTGGGTCTGCTACATCAACTACACCACCTCCAGAGGAGGAAGTGTTAGCATGTTTGTGCTTCTTTCCCTTCTTCTTGGGCTTCTGGACGGCATCCTGATAGGCGCCTGGCTGAGTGCCGTAAGGAAGGTTCAGAAGACCAGGAGCAGGGACTGGTGTGGAACTGGTGGGGTGCTGGTGTAAGAAAGAAGGAAACATGTACTCACGCTTTGCGGCATCTGACACACTACCACCGAGGTTGCGGCTTCGCAGAAGATCTCTCATCATCTCGTCGTTGGGGTTGCGGCCAGTTACATTGGCACCGTAGCCAATACCGCTCGTGGCGAAACCGTGGCCTTGGCCAAACATGCCGCCTCCACTAAATGGAGGGGTGCCAGTGGTCTTGAGTCCTGGTGGTGGACCTTGGACATTGCTGTAAAAGCCGCTTGCAGGGGGCTGCTGGAATGCTGTCTGAGGAGGCATCATGGAAGACTGCTGGTTCATAAGTTTGGCACTGGCGACAGGCTTGACGGCAGCCGAGGCCGAGGCGGAATCGTTGGCAAAGGTATATCGTGACACATTACGGGCATGACCCGGGGGATTGGCGGGTTGCGGGAAGGGAGGCTGGTTGTTTTGGGCTGAGGGAGTCTTAAACTGCTGGAGCAGAAGCTGTTGACGTTGCTGAGGGGTCAAGCCTGGTGCGTTAATGCTCAGATTGGAGAGCTCGTTGGTGAGGAAGCTGTCGTCTCCCAGAGCTGAACTAGAGTTTGAAGGAGGTTGGATGGCGTGCAGTGGACTGCCACCACGGTCGATGCGGTCCTCGGGCTCACCTCCAAGTTGCATACTGCCGCTCATCTCAGGACCATCGTCGGGCTCAACTGTGCTGTTGACGGTTTGTTGTGCGAGTTGTGCCTCGGCTTCCAGTCTCCTGCGCTCCTCTTCCTCCTCCTCTTCTCGCTGTCTCAGAGCGCGTCTCTTTGCACCACCATTCGGATCAAACAGCGAGGGGAAGTTGTCGAGAAAGTTGGGCGAGTCTTGAGGCAATGCGTCCGGTGAAAGGACAAACTTGAGTTCGAAGTTCTGGAAGGCCTTGAACATGTGGACGAGGGGGTCTTCAACAGCAGGCTGCTTCTTTCGTGGGGATGGAACGGCGGTTTGGACGGGAGGAGTGGGTTGTGTAGGTTCGGCAGGCGGAGAAGGAGACGGTTCTGGCTCTGGTTCAGGTTGCGGCTCAGGCTTGGCCTTTTCCTTGGGTGTTTCCTTTGGCAAGTCCCTGGGCGCAGTTGACACCGAACGACTGCTGGCAGTGCGGCTCATTTGAGGAGCCCTGGAAGCCCAGCTTGCAGTCGAGGGCAGAGCTGGACCGTCGAGATCAATAGGACTTCCCGGAATCATCTGCGACTCTTGCTTAGCAGACGAGTGGGCGGCAGCCATGGGTTGTTGGCTCTGCGGCGGTGGCTGTGACATGGACGACTGCGCCGACATCTGCGGTTGCTGGGTCGAAATGACGTTCATCGAAGACAGATCTTGTCGAGTGAAGCTGTCGTTCTCCTCTCCAGGCTCGTGCAGGAACATGCAGTTGCGGTTGGTGCATTGCTCGTTGCGGAGGTAGGCCGAGCAATACTTGGTGGTGCCGAATTGGGCTCTCAGCACGCGATCGCCATTTTGTGAGCCGTCGACAGCGGCGATACAGCTGGCAGCATCCTGCTTGCGGGCGTAGGTGACGTAGACTCCAACCGACTGGGGATGCGAATTGTCCTTGGCCTTGCTAACGACAATCTTGACAATCTTGCCGTATTGACCAAAGTATTGGTCGCCACGCAGCGTTTCCAGCAGACGGTCTTCCTGCACCTTGGGACTCAGGCCTGTCACATAGACAAGGTTCTTTTGCACAACACGCAGACCAGCCAAATGCTTGCGGCTCAGTGTGTCGGCCTCTCGCCTTTGAGCTTCCTTTTGCAAGGCCACCGCCGTTTTCTTTTGCTTGGCGGCCTGTTTGGCTCTCCACAGAGCCTCCCTGTGACACGATGGGTTAGATGTGACATGATGAAAGCCAGCAGGGTGGGGGCGTGACATACTCTTCAGGGCTAGGCTTTCTAAACTCGATATTGGAATCGTCGTAGGGACGTCGACAGGCAGGACACAAGCCGTTCATGTTGTTCCGCACGTTGTGGTAGCAGAACTGACAGACCTAGACACAGGCGGGTTAGCTATGCATAATAAGTAGCAGCACGGCAGGAGGGGTAGAAGATACTTGATATCCACAGGGGCACGGTCGGAAGCCCTTGTCAGAAAGATCAAACTCTTCGACACAGAGAGGACATGTCTCTTCCTCATCGTCGTCGATGAACTGATCTTGTATGGTGCGCGACATGATGCAGATGAATGTATGTGGAAAGCGAGACGGAGTTTCAAGAGGAACAGTCGCGCAAATGCGGACGAGGAGCTTTGCGAAGACAGCAGGAAGGGATAGAGGGCTGCGCGGAAAAAAGAGACAAGAACAACAAAGACAAAAGGACGCAATAAAGTGAGGTGTTTGTGATTGCACTCTGGAAAGCGAAGGTGTTGGCCAGCGCCTTCCTTTGTTCGGTTCACTGACAAGAAGGAGACTGTTTGCCAGCCAATCAGGACAGCCCGGGCGCGGCAAACGCCGAGAGTCCAGCGTCGGTACCTTCCTCGATCAATGACCGCGACTTTGAGAGCTGCAGCAACTGCAGGTTTGAAGGGAAGGAGCAGCTGCACCAAACATTCCGACCTGCAATAAAATCACCTACCTATACACATTCACAATGGCTCTGCGACAATCTGCCACCCGCTCCCTGCGTCTTGCCCAGCGCAATGTCGCTCCCACCACCACCCGCGCCTTCTCCGTCTCAGCACTCCGCCAGAAGGAACTCGCCTCCGATGTCTCGGATTTGCCCAACATGAGAGTACGCCGCTCTGCTGCCGTCCAATTGTCATCCGCAGAGCAATGGTATTGATGGTCTACTGCAGCACGCCCAAAGAGGCCCCCAGGGTCGCCTCCACGTCCCCGTCGTCAACCCCGCCGACAAGTACGCCGACAAGGCCGATAGCATGCACAAGTACGGCCAGTACCTCATGGCCTGTCTGCCCAAGTACATTCAGCAGTGCGTAAAACCCTACATATACTCTCTCTCTCTCTCTCTCTCTCTCTGCCTGTGTGTGCAGTCAATTGACCCTCTTCTGTTGCAAGATTCTCGGTATGGAAGGACGAATTGACCATCTTCGTTGCCCCCTCGGCCATCCTCCCCGTCTTCAATTTCCTCAAATACCACACCGCCGCCGAGTTCACTCAAATAAGTGATATTACCGCCGTCGACTACCCCACCCGCGACCAGCGTTTCGAGGTCGTTTACAACATGCTCTCCGTCCGTCACAACTCGCGCATCCGTGTCAAGACTTACTGCGACGAAGCCACCCCCGTTCCCTCAATCTGCCCTCTCTACGACGGCGCCAACTGGTATGAGCGTGAGGTCTACGACTTGTTTGGTGTCTTCTTCGTTGGACACCCCGATCTTCGCCGTATCATGACCGACTACGGCTTCGACGGCCACCCGCTGCGCAAGGACTTCCCTTTGACTGGTTACACCGAGATTCGTTACGACGAAGAGAAGAAGCGTATTGTCGTTGAGCCTCTTGAGTTGACTCAGGCCTTCAGAAACTTTGAGGGTGGTAGCTCTGCCTGGGAGCAGGTTGGTCCCGGTCATGACAGAAAGCCCGAGAGCGTAAGAATCATGTCTAGCATGTGTTACTACCAAAACTAGTCGCTAATTCCGAATCACAGTTCAAGCTCCCCACACCAAAGCCCGAGCCCAAGCCTGAGGAGCCCAAGAAATAGATATCCCACCACAAAAGACTTCATGGCCGTGTATCATAGTGTAATCAGGCCCATGTCCAATTTCACGTTCGGCGCTTTTCCCTTATTGTTGATACACAAATCAAATGTTCAGATCCTTCTTCATTCAACAACACCTGTTGCATTTTACCTCCTCGTTGGGTTTTATCGAGGTTGTGTTTGTAAAAGCGAGCGAATATTGTCAAATAAGACAAGAAACCATCGTGCCAATGCTACATAGCATGCAGAGTTGTTTCAACAAAATGTACTCTATGCATCTCACCGACAACACAAAACAGCCAATGCAGGACAAATAGAACTTGTCAAGGATGCAGCGATATGCATCAAATGGCGATTTGAATCTGCGAGCGGTCATTATCCGAAGATTATAATATATCTTTTCGAAATACCGTAAGCTTTTGAACCTATCTTTACCATTCCTATGACCACTCAAGCAAAAGTCATCAAGCGGTTAAACCACCGGCCTACATCATAATAGCCTAATATCCTTGGTATCTCTTCCCAGCCACTACCACGTTCGACCCCACCTTATAACAAACTCCCGGTCATAGCAAAAATGTTTATAAGCAACACTCCTTCTGCTTACCACTGTCGTGTTCGATCAGGTGATTTTGATTACCAATCGTTTCATCTACCACAACAATACTGTCAGCACATTGCACAACATTACTTTGTCACTTGTGTTTCTTGATATCATTTCTAGACACATCAGGAGACTCAATTGCCCATTATATATACGCACCATCTCCAACTCTTTCAACGGTCAAGACAAAAGACAGGAACCAACACTATCTACCGGAGCCAAACGTATACGTACCAAAACATAATGTCGTCTCCAACAGTCTACCTAGTCACAGGAGCAAACAGAGGCATAGGACACGGCCTAGTCAAATCTCTCCTCACCCGTCCCAACACCACCGTCATTGCCTCTGTCCGCACTCTCTCAGAATCCAACCTCGAGACTCTAACCTCCCTTCCCGTGGCCAAGAACTCAACCCTCATCCCCATCAAAATCGATGCTTTTTCCGAGACCGACCCCAAGGATGCAGTCAAGACCTTGACTTCCGAGCACGGTATCGAGAAAGTCGACATCGTAATCGCCAACAGCGGCATATCAAAGTACTACGGACCCGTCTCCACGACGCCAATCTCTGAGCTCCGCGAACATTGGGAGGTGAACACTCTAGGCACAACCCTCGTCTTCCAAGCCTTCTTCCCCTTACTCCAGAAATCCTCCAACAATCCTAGATTCATCGCTATAAGCACCGGAGCCGCCACAATCTCCCAAATGGAAAGGATACCCGCTCCATTGGCTGCGTATGGAAGTTCCAAAGCCGCGTTGAATTTCATCGTTCGTAGGATTCACTTTGAGAATGAGTGGTTGGTGACTTTTGCCATTAATCCCGGATTTGTGAGGACGGAGATGGGGAACATGGGTGCGAAGGCGTTTGGATTGGACGAGGCGCCTGTTTCCATTGAGGACAGTGTGAATGGTCTTCTCAACAAGGTGAGTTTTTTGCTTTCGCTTTTGGTATTGGGGATTGGTTGGGTGATTGTGAAATCGATGCTGACCGTGCTTTTAACAGGTTGATAATGCGACTAGGGAAGAGAGTGGTGGTAAATTCCTCGCGTTTGACGAGGACACTTTTGGATGGTGAGATCTGAGAGGATGGTGGATAAACAGACCAGAAGCAAAGTGCTGCTCTTACGTTTGATGAGATATTGAAGTACAAGGAGATCAGATGGAGTAAGCAACAAAAAATGACAAGTGGGCTTATTTATCTTTTTTCTATGTTTAGCAAAGCAATATATAAGATACGGCTGTTCATGAGGATATGTGACCAAGCACCAAAAGAAGATGACCCTTAAAAGAACGAATGAAACTGATATTCAATAGGTCAGTCGTTCAAGAGCAAAGTAAGAGGCCGAGATGCTGAAAGGCAAAGACGGAAAACCAGCCGTCAATCCCAAATCAATATTTATCGACCCATTTTAACCCATGACCTCACTTGCAATCACTCTTCCCAGGAATGAACGTGCCATCAGAGTTCTCACACCCACACTCTCCAGTGTTAGGATCCTTGATACAACCCGCTCCCTCGCCCGAACTCTTTCCCTTGCCACTCCAGAAGAAAGTCCAATAATCGTCATCCTGCTTCATACTCCCGTTTGAAGGAGGCGTGCAGGTGTAAGCCACACAAGTACCATATGGAGCACCGTTGTTCTTATCGTATTGATGATCGACTTTGAAGACGGCAAAGGTTTGGGTCTTGGAGGTGCGGGTGTTGTGGCTGCATTCTGCTGCTTGGATTGCGTTGGAGGTTTTGGCTGGAGAGCAGCCGGGAGAGGCTGGATAGTAGCCTTTGGAGTTTGAGGTTGCGGGGTTGAGGGTTGCGGTTGTGAGGCCAAGGGTGAAGGCCAGGGCGAGGATGTTGAGCTTCATTGTGTTTTGCGAGATGGCATGGATCGTGCGGTCTTGGTCAAGAAGAGACGTTGATTGGGATGAAGAAAGAAATTGTTTGCTTGATGATGGATTTGATGGGACTAGAGAAGGACGGGTCTGGCAAAAGACGTCGGATTTTGTAGACTCTGGTTGCTCGCCAAAACACACTCGATGTGACTACCACCCTACCTAACCTGCAAGTTGTGTTCATGGGTGTTGTGGTTCGGCTGCTCCACTGTATCAAGTATATAGAGGTTGTGACGTGGACTTGTAGCAGCGAGATTTGGCCGTTTTGTTATCGTTGCCAGATGTGTATGCAGTACACGCCATCGTGGAGTCTAGTATGTTCACTTGAAACTTCTTTTGCGGCCATTGTGGTGTTGGCACAAAACCAGTGGTTGGAACACTTCATGGAGTCGATGTGAAGACGAAATTCAAGTGGACTTTGACTTGAAGTCGTGCATGGTCAAGCTCAGTCCACATGTTTCAAGTATATTGTAACTGCTGATTTGTTGGCTTGTTAGTTCCGACTGTTCCTTTCTCTTGTTCTATCGAGTCTTCTTGAAGCAGGCTTAGCAACAACGTTAAGGAATGGATCATTCGTCCTCTATCTGAAAAAAATTGTACTTGAAGTTAGGAGAACATGTCGTCTGTATGGCTCTCAGAAGGATGTTACATCAAAGACGCATCTCATGTAGAGTCTTGAGACATCGAGCTGCAGGGAAATGCAAGAGGGGTGGAATGATCGGAATATGTATGTATCTATTCAAGGCCACGAGCCCTTGGTCGTACTCTGCGACGTCTGATGCTTCGAAAAGCATACCTGCCTTGGATCGAACCATGCATACAAGAATTGCGTGCTTTGTTGGTTGTGTTTCCGGATAAGCTGTCGTCCGTAGTGGAACGAAAGACTGATCTTACTACAGTATGCAGAAAGCATGATGATTTTGCTCGATGAATTTCGATGGCTTGCAGAAGATACACAACCGCTGGTTTTACCACATCGTCGACGTGATTAACAAGCAGTGTCCAATTAATGGAGAACCCGAAACAACCAGAACCTGAAAGACGAACGTCGGACCCTGACAAAGAGATGTTGTAGCTTTTCAGCTGTGGTGAGTAGAGTTTGGAGTCGAACGCGTCAAATGTGTCACTGCTCGATGTATTATTGCAGCCGTACTATCGCTTTCTCGCTCACTTTTGTGCCGTCTACTGCACAGTCTCGGGATCTTTGATACTTGATACTTTGTTCTTCGAGGTTGGAAGGTCGAAAGAAGGTCATGAAAAGAGAATGCCGAGATCAAATCCGGATCGAACCTCCACATTGCCCCACTGGAGATGCCCCACAACAGACCTCGTCCATTCGTCGACACCATGGCGGTCATCAATTGTGTACGGTAGAACGTGTTGCTCCACCAGGAACAATTATCTTCTCGTTAGCTCAGAAGAAGAACTTCTCCTCCTTGATTTCTGGAATCATCTCTCCTCCTACCACTTTCCTAACTACTACTCTGTCAAGATTTACCCGCCACCAACCAGGACCATGAAGGACCTCACGACTGAGAACATCACCGAAAATGTTCATGCGATAAACAGCCAATGTCCGAATCCGCGTACTAGATACATCTTTGAACGACTTGTATCGCATCTCCACGACTTTGCTCGAGAGACAAGATTATCAACAGATGAATGGATGACTGGTCTGGACTTTTTGACCGATGTCGGACAGAAAAGCACAGATTTGCGAAGGGAGATGATATTGTTATCTGACACCCTTGGATTAAGTGCCCTGGTTGATTCGATCGATCACCCTCGCTCAGGCAAGTCAACTGAAGGCACAGTACTTGGACCATTCCATACCCATGATGCAAAGGAGGTAGAGAACGGTTATGCCATCCACAAAGACCCTGAAGGAACACCACTATTGGTCTTGTGTACAGTGAAAGATACAGAGGGCAATCCCTTGACCGGAGTTCAAATCGATGTCTGGGAAGGCGACTCACATGGAAATTACGATGTGCAATATCCAGACAGAGATGGTCCAGATGGCAGAGGCATCCTTTTCTCACAAGACGATGGAACGTTCTGGTTCAACGCCGTAAAGCCCGTCTCTTATCCCATTCCCTTGGACGGTCCCGTATATGAGATGTTGCAAATGCTGCATAGGCACCCAAATCGACCTGGGCATGTTCACTTCATGCTGAAAAAGGACGGCTTCGATACGCTGATAACGTGAGATTCAATTGAGCTAGAACTTTGCAATCCTGACTAACACCATCAGCGCACTTTATCCACGTGGCGACCCATATGAGACTTCTGATCCAGTGTTTGGAGTGAAGGAATCACTTGTGGTTGATCTGTCCAAGGTGACGGATGCAGAGATGGCAAAGAAGTACCAGGTGGCCGAGGGAACACTTCTCCTTACCTACGACTTTGTGTTGATCTCCATGAAGGAGACTCTTAAGCTTCGTAAAGAAAAGGCTGTGGAAGCGATCAACAAGATGGGCAGGAGCATGGAGGATTTCCAAGGTCTGCCAATCCTGGATGTCGACTGAATACCGCGGCTTGTGTACTTTCGCAAGTCTTTCTAGGCTAGAACAAGAGGATATCAATCTGGAGCTGAAGCATGGTTCCGCCTGACCCACGATTTTTACAGGGCCTTGTGTTGTGTTCGTACCTTGTCACCTTGACACCACCTCCTATATGCGATATCAGCATATCAAAGTCAAAATGTAAAGGCCATGCAGGGCCAGAGCTATGTAACCAGAGTTTGTCCCTTTTCAGGGTCAGCCTTTGGCAGCTCCTAACTCACCACATACATACCTAGTTGCCATATGCTGCACCCCGCACTCCTTACCCGCCGCAAGAGCGCTTACCAGATCATCATATGAGGAGTAGCCTCACTATTTCTCACCTGCGAAGGCAGATACTCGTTCACGTCATGAGCAACAGATGGTCCGAAGCTAAAACTCCAACAGTACCAGGCAGCGTCCGGTCCGATTACTGTAAGTCGACGAGTAGGACGAAATGCAAGAGAGGATGGATTTGGACCGTGCGTCCTCCTCCAGTGGTTTCTTAATTCACGCCGCCAAGGATGGCCTGACAGCCGCGTGATGCCCAGGACGACATGCAAACTACCTACCTAGTAGTTCGTACTGCCCAAATGTATACTCGACGCAATAGAATACTCCTTATCCTTGGATTCGGTAATCCAATAAAGTAGCTCGGGTCTCATAGGGAGTAAACTCAAAGGACGAGGCTGATCGCTAGCACCACCTTTTTGGGGCAAACAATTAGCGCGCACGAGACCCGCCCCTCCCCGCATTTGAATAATGCTGGTCTGACCTGTTCCCGCCTCTAGTAGCGTTTCGAGCCTCGTGCTGAATTGACATAACTTCCACCACCTCCACCTCGCTCGTTACTGGCAACCTCAAACCTTGCAGCCCATTAGCGGTTCTTTGAGTCGACATAAAGGCACTGAGACAGTAGCTTGCAAGAGTGCACCAAGGTCACGTTCACCCAGGGGGATCCAGATCTAGGTTGACTGGCCGGTTGCGAGCTTGTCGATCGGCGACAAACCCCACAAAGAGGTCCGAGCGAATCCAGAACATCTGTTCATTTCGACACCTTTTTAGGAGCGGAGTCGCCTGTCTCCTCTCTCTTGCAACCTTTCTAGCGCGTCAAGTCCAGAGACGTTGCAGGGATCCAAGTCTGGGGATATCTGGTGCTTGGTGGATTCACGTGGCGTTGTTTCTCCGCAGACATTGCCGATGAATCTCGCCTCGACGTCAGCTGTTATTGAATCTCTTTGTTCGACCAAACAAATAGTAAAGTCGCCCTTCCCAGGGAGGATCATGCTTTTGTAGAAACCACAGGCGTTTGTAAATCTTGTACGTGTTGTCGAGACATGGGACTTCAAGTCGTTGACTGACATGTGGCAGGTAATTGGAAGAAGAGTCTGTTCGAATCATTGTTTATGCTCAAACGCACCTGATTGTTTCTGTCCTTTCAAAGAAAAAATAGGTCAGTAATGGAGCTTGAGTTGATCTCGTCGAGGCGGCGCCTGCTCGAATCGTACGCTAACGTGTGCTACCTGCAACCAGATACACTTATACATAGAAGGAAGAGGTCTTCGGTTTACAGGCTGCGAACGCTTTTTCTTAGGTGAGTGATAAGATTGTTGGTTCTGTTATGGAGTCCAAGATCGAGGGACGAATTTGGTGATTCAAAAGTACTTCTGAAAGCTCACGAACTAATAACATCTGCAGAACAACATCTCGACTCTATTTCTGAATTAATACTGGTTCTCAAAAAACCTGTTGCGAGCTTCTGCTTCTGCCTATTTCTGCCTTTCTCTACATCCGGACGACCGGGATTTCTGTTCCTGACAGTGAGTCGACTCCTCGATTGTGAGTCTGTTTCCTGTATTCTTCTACCCAATCGTCTGCTGTCGGCACATGGCAATCACACTGTCTGCTGGTAACACATGACAAGTACGTTGATTGCCTTCACTGAGATTCTAGCTGGCTGTCACCTATCACTCGACGACATAGCAGCATGCGATATATCAAAAGCGGCAGCTGACATCTTCATAGCTAATACATCTGAACTAACTCGACTATCCGTCCAGCAGTATTCAGGCTTTGGGATCAATTGCGCACATTCCATCCAGAGCTTGCCCTCACTGCCGGACCCCACTCTCATACTGCAGCCAATCTCCTGCTTTCAGTTCTATCATTAGCCTGGTACAACCTCGCACACGACAGCTCAAGCCTTTTTGACAGCTTCGCACAAACACGTTTCAAGATTTTGGACGTCGCCGCGGCCAGCAAGCCAAGCCTGTGCAACCTAACTTGGGTTTGACACCAGAGCTCAGTTCAAATACCTAACTGTCTTCCGAAACACTTCCTCATCCCACCGCGCGCTTCTAGGCGTACATACATCAACAATCCGAATCAAGCGAATCTTTCGAGTACTAGCTAGGCTCGAGCAAGATGACGACTGCTACGAACCGTCCTGCCTTTGGCGCTAACGCTACAAGAGCGGAGAAGATCAAGTTCGGACGATCAACACCTGACTCGGAGACTTTCGCATCTTCAGAAGATGAGCATGAACTTGCTCACTCTACTTCGTCGATACCTGTTCGCAAGAACCCTGCGACCGGTAATCCTAGGCGGTCATCTTTCTTGAGTGAGCTCAAATCAGGAGACTTGCGAAAAGGCTCCCTATCCCTTGCTGGACAACCTCTATCATCTAACGTTTCACAACCACCCACCCCATCAACGGAACACAATCCTTGGACGTTCGGATCCACTCTTGGTCGTGTCAATTCAAATGGATCAACCGGTGCCAACTGGGCAGCCACCGGATCTATCTGGGGTGCTGATCGAAGAGACGTGCCAGTACGGATTGGAGAGATGGCATCGCCTGGCAGCAACAATGCTCTCCCTAGCCCTACAATCCTCGACAGCAGCGAGTCTTTCCCTTTCAACATCCCACTTCAGCCAACTTTAAAGACCCATCGCTCACAGTCATACTCGGTCGGACAACTCGAAACGGAGCTAGCACCACCCAGCCCTGGCGCAGTAGGTACACCTACAAGGCCCAGACAGAATCCTCCAGCCTCACAATACCGTCCAATGCGCCCTAGCGCACTTGGAGAGACTGTCTACACCGAAGGAAGACCACTTGGTCAATTGAATGAAGTTGAGGACGACGATGGACTTGATCAAGGGGTGCTCCTGGCCAGTCCCAGGCTTCGAAACGAGCAGTTGTCCGAGTCAATCAGCAACGCTTTGCTCCGCCAGGCCACTCACGAACATGCCCGATCGAAACATGGATCAGCCACACTTGGTGCAGCTGCTGCTGACGAGGCCCGTCGGTCTGTGAAGAGCCCACAATCTGCAGACAATCTCGTCCAGCCTGGAGCAGATTCTGCTATTGACGACGACGACGTGGAGCCAGTCTACACAGGGCGCACTCCGAATGTCCGTGGTCACCCCGCTACTCAAGATAGCGGCCATCGTAGCATGTGGTCTACTTCTCTTGGGTTTGGCATGGATGACATTACCCAAAGTCGACGTCATTCCCTGGCCGACATTCCTACTCGACGTGGCTCTCTTGCCGGAGGCTTGTCTAGTCCCTCTCATGCTTACAACAGCGTGGCTTCAGCCTTTGCTAATATGCCTCTTCCGTCCGAAGCCGAGGGAAACAGCAGTCCATATTCAGACTTCCGCCAAACTCCGCTTGACCTTGAAGCGAACATGACCGAATCAGATGTGAACAATCGTGCTTACGCCCACAACTACTTCTCAGGAGCAGCTACAGCTTCGAGGACCCGCGCAGAGAGCAGTGGTGGCTTGGGACCAAACAGTCCTTATGGCCAACCTGGATCGGCGGGCAGCATGTTCGGCCGGCCAGGATGGAATGTACCACTGTACATTGTGACGTTCAAGTGTTCCCGTTCAGGCATCTTTTACATCCACGAAGGAACCGGTCTCCAGGTTCGAGAAGGCGACCTGGTCATTGTCGAAGCAGACCGCGGACAAGATCTCGGTACTGTCACGCACGCCAAGATTGATTGGTCCAGGGCCAAAGAGGCTCTAGACAAGACCGAAGAAGATCATTACAAATGGTTGATGATGTTTTCTCGCCACAACCTCGCCTTGGCTGATTCAGAGAATAGAGGTATGATGGCCTCGAGCAGTACTGATCGTAGTATGGTTGGTGGAGGAAGAAGTCTAGATTCTTATCCGCCCGGGATTTCTGATGCATCTGCCATGCACCAAGAGCCTATTAAGCCCAAGATGATCAAACGCCTTGCTCAGCCACATGAAATTGCCACACTCCGCGAGAAAGAAGGAAATGAAGCCAAGGCGAAGAGGATTTGCCAGCAAAAAGCTAACGATCACAACCTGAAGATGGAGATCTTGGACGCCGAATTTCAACTGTGAGTCACATGTTCAACTTGTATTTCTGACCTGACTAACTTTGTCTAGTGATTGGAAGAAGCTTACCTTCTACTTCTACTCGACAGAATACATCAACTTCAATCTTCTTGTCGGCGATCTATTCAAGATCTACAAGACCCGCATCTGGCTGTCTGCAATCAACCCAGCAGCATTCCGCACCAAACCCAACCAGCCACCCAACGTCATCGGACCTGGTGCAATCCAATCGGGAGCTTCACCACGTACCATGGACCCGACTGCATCTGCATTCTATGCGCCGCGTGATGGCAGTCACCCAACATACCAAGACGATGTCACTGGTGCTGTGCCTCCTCCATCGTACCTTGACAATACGTCTGCTCAAACTCAACACTCCAAGCCAGCAGGAGACTCTGGCGTATTTGGAAGATCACCTTTCTATGGGTCGCCTAGTTTCAACAATGGAGGTGAACAATCTTGGTACATGTCTGTCGCCCCTTATGCGCAACAACCCTTTGGTATGAGCTATGGAGGCTCGCCATCACCCGCAAATGACATGTCTTTCAGGCCCGGTTTGGCTTATGGCCAACCTGGTCCAAGAAATGGCAGCCGTCAAAACAGACCAGGCAGCTTTGAGCCTTCACGTCAGTGGCACCAATAATGGATTCCAGCCCATTCCTGGAACCACAAGCCTACATTCCTTTGACCCTTTTTTTGTGTACAGAACGCATAGTATCTTGGGATGAACAACGAATGACGAAAGCGATAGAAGGAATGGGAGCAAGACTTATATATACTATATTACTAGCCGGAAATTGACGATACCAGAACATAACGGAAAACCAGACGAAAAAAAAAGACGACTCTATTATGGAAGCGACCGGGAAGAGGATGCGCGTTGCTATATTTTTCTTTTCTTAAGTCTACAAGACATTCGCTTTTGCTTTTCAATTTGGACCTGATACTTACAAATGTGTATCCATTCATGCTCGATTTTTTGCCGACAAGATTGGGACAAAGGATAGCAAAACATCATATAGTTCGTATCATTAGCTCAAGACTTTTTCACTGATGGTTGCTATCTTGTCAATCATAATTTAATTCGTTCCATTGCTCCTTCCGTCATGATTTCTCAACTGTGCCTAGGAACTTCGCGCCTTCCTAAATCAGGACTCTTGCTTCCTTCGCCCTTTACTCTTATCGTTACCTCACTTTTGCCGCCAGACATTTCTCATGACAAACGACCTCGTGAGAAGTTATGCAATCACAACTGATAAAATGACAAAAAGCAAGCGCAAGGCAGATGATAGTGAATCGGAGGCAGAAGTCGATGCCGGACGCTTGGACAGCCAGTTTGTTGCATGCCTTTGCAACAATGTTAGCAATACACGTACTAACGATGAGCAGGGACATGTTCAGTGTCATCAGGGTGTTCAAGCTCAAAGACGATGGCTGGTTCAAGAACATCACAACCCAGATCGATCAAGACGACAAAGCGCTTCACAAAATACTCAACGACAAAGAGCGTCAATTGTGGGTCACTTACCTTGACAGACTCCATATCAAATCATGATACTTATAGCTGACTCGAAACAACAGAGCTGATGTCGATACGCAATTCCACAATGAAGTCCGTTCACTTCTTACCGATGTGCTTTCACCTTCTACAAACAACACAAGGAAGAAACGTGGTGAGGCTATAGATCCAAGACCCAGCCACGACCACGCTCAACTACTCTTCAAACAATCTCAACAGATACTAGACTACTTCAAAGTCGCTAGTGAAGCCATTGAGGAGAGTGATGTGATCACAGATCAATTGCAACGCTTCGAATCGGACAAGAAGAGTGTTGCTGAATTACTTCACCTCGGCCAAGAAGTCAACAGACGTCGTATCCAGAGGATTCTCAAGCAGCCTGAAGATAACGTGCCACGAAAGAAGTCTCGCAGTAAATTCTCGGATACGCAACTTGATGAAGCAGCTGTAATTTTCGAAGCTGTGCGTCAAAAGGACGACACCAATGAGCAGGACGATGTTGAGAAGCCTGTCGACGAAGAGCGACTTGGTATATACCCCCTCATTCACAACGGCAAGAAAGGTGTCAAGAAGCTGGCAGGTCACCTCTTTTACGAGGAGGATTATGATGATGAATGAGTCGATGTTCATCGTGGCTTTGTTTGCTTGGCCGAACATCTGCCTCGTCTCGAGGCACTCGCTTTAGCTCCATACTTCATCGTGGGTCCCAACCACCTTTTAATATGTTCTATCGCTACATTACATATATGATTAGCACTTCGAGATGGTTAAAGGTTCCTTGTATCCTCGTGCGAGGTGACGTCGGGTTCCCGGGCTACTTTCCGTCGGCGAACCTGCCGCATACAATACAATTGCGGTAGACAGTGATCCGACTTCCGAGGGCCCTCCATCAGAAGGATGCCGACGGAGTTGACCTATATATCCGCAGGACCATCCGTTGGTCATGATATTCGCTTGTTCTGCCATAATCATCCAGTACCAGATTTCACTATACACTATTGCTCAGTTATCAAGACATTGACTTTCTACGTCATCTTCAATCTCATCCTATCCGTTGCAAATATGGCCGACCGTGATGCCCTTGCAGCTCGTGCAATTCCCTTCATGGAGCTTTCTGATGGCTCCTCTGCTTCAACGACCGCTCCTCCACCTCCTTTACCTCATTACCTGAATGCCGAGGGCAGAGCTTTAGCAAGATTCGCTGTTGAAGGAAATGCTGTCAGTTAGTGCACTCCAAGCTTCATAGTCATCATGTATTACTTTATGACATACTAATACATCTAAACCACAGTCACTGGAGGAGCAGGAACCTTAGCCCTAGCAGCCGGTCGAGCTCTCCTCGAGCACGGTCTGACCAATCTCGCCATCTTCGACCTAGAATCCACCCTCAAATCCTCCGCCTCAGCAATCACGGCTCTGAAATCCGACTTCCCAACCGCAGAGATCCTGACCGCACCAGTCGACGTAACTCAACCGGACCTCGTAACCTCAGCCTTTGCCTCCGCCGCCAAAACCATGGGATCGATTGACTTACTTCTGAACTTTGCAGGTATAGTAGGATGTGTGCACGCTCTCGAGATGACGCCAGCTCAATGGTCGAAAACCGTCGAGGTCAACACGACGGGGAGTTTCTTGTGTGCGCAGGCTGCCGCTAAACACATGAGGGATCAGGGTACCGGGGGCAGTATTGTGTTGACTGCCAGTATCAGCGCGCATAGGGTCAATTTCCCGCAGCCGCAGAGTGCTTATAATGTTTCCAAGGCGGCTGTTGTGGCTATGAAGAACAGTCTTGCTGCTGAGTGGGCTAGGTGAGTTTGTTGACGAAGAAAAGGGGAAGGGTAATTCGCTGATGAAAAGTAGATATGGTATCAGGGTCAATTCGATTAGTCCCGGATACATGGATACTGTGTTGAACGAGGGAGCTGGATTGGAGGAAGCGAGGAACATTTGGGCGAGTAGAAACCCCATGGGGAGAATGGGTGCAGTTGGAGAGCTAGATGGTGTGGTTGTGCTCCTCTGTTCGAGGGCGGGTTCTTACATCAATGGAGCCGACCTTGTAGTCGATGGTGAGCATATTCTCTTCAACAACTTCCAACCACACATACTAACATATCTCCTCAAGGTGGTGCCATAGCGTTCTAGACAAAGCTCTTCGAAGATTACATATACAAAGAAAAAAGAAAAACAGAAACATCAAATCGCACAGCGTGAAGCAGCAAGAATTGGACCAGATCCGCCAAGTCCAACTTCCCTAACCCTTCACTCAAAATCAACCCATATAACCGCAGATTTTCTGATGTTCCTCTGCCCATCAGAGTATTGGTGTAAATAACGGTGGCCTCTCTTCTTCTACTGTCGGTAGTAGTAGGGTTTGGTATAGTCCGGACGTGCTTCTGAGGTAGGTGACGTACAGCATGACCCAAAACGAGCACACTGCGCGTTCTGGCGACTGGGACACCTCGTTTGATTTCCAAAAAATTTCCTTTTTTGGACAAACAAGTTTACGGTTACGGAGGGAGGAAATGATACGGCGCATTGCAGAGAGAGGGAGAGGAAAGGTCCTCGGTTCGATCCTTCTGTCGATGATATCTTTTCGCGGTTTTGTGTGGGTTTGTTTTTTTCTCTTGTGTCTCTTCTTCTTCTTCTTCTTCTTCTTCTTGGTGAGATCTTTGTTCTTGTTCCTTGTCATGTGGGCTAATTCATACATGATATAACTCAATCAGAGAATTTGGAAAAACACATGATATATTTGCTTGCATCGACTCCCAATAACCCAACCCAAAAATCTAATCAAAGAATTTATCATTGTAGTCGATCTTTTCGACCTCGTTGCCTTTCAAGTCGTCTTCTTCGTCCTCCATCGCTCCCACCAGATAGGAATGCTCAAAGATATCACTGTCATGTTCAGTATCAAAGAGGCAAGTTTCCATGTGCAGAAGTCTCGAAGATGCTCTGGGGATGCAACCAAAACACTCACCTGCCGGATCCGATCATGAAATCATCAAACACTGAAATGTGAACAAGTCTTTGTTGTCGTTCATGGATGCAAGATGTTGGGCGAGAGTGAAGTCTTTGTTCTTCAACACGACTTCGAGCAACTCTTTGTTTCGATTCAATAAATGTTTCGTTGCAAGCCGGATCCGGTGGTATTACCAACCTCTTTGTTGCTTCATGCTTAGGACATTGTTAAGATGAACCCAATCCCTTCTGGCCTCGGTGACATAGTGAAGATAGTGGAAACCCCAGTACCGTCCAAGCATCATGTCAACTGCAGCACTCAAAGAGGCAGACTTGCACAAATTTGGGCTTGGCGACGAGTTCAAGAGGCTTGTGAATAATGAACATTTGACCCGAGAAGAGAAGAAAAAGCTGAAAAATCTACGATTGCTACGCGATGTAGTCAAGGGAATTGTCAATCCAACCCCTAGACTTTTGAACAATATTCTCGAAGTCCTGCCTCCAGTAGACTTGACGGACAATATGGCAACACATACACCTGGTTGGCTTTCCGTGAAGCTCGAGGATCACTACTGGAGATATGCATCCCTTTTCGTTCCAGCAACGTCGACGGCAGATCCTATGAGCGAAACGGACAAGAAGATTGCCTTGTTCTGGCAAAGACCCGGAAATCCAATAAACCAATTCAGAAGACCTCCGAGGACGATTTTCGAAATGCCAATCATCTGGGACTTGGATCCGGAAGGTCTTCCTATCATGATGATCGAGTCCTTTGATGCCCTGTTCACTTTGTATTATCACATGGCAGCGCATCGTAGGCTCATCGACATCAGATATGTCTTTTTCTTCCAGGACCCTACTAACTCAGACAACACACACACGACGCCGATACCGCAGAACACCAACATCGTTGATGAGCTATTCATCATAGTGGAAGCTGGCCTCTTGCTGCTCGGTCAATACATGGACGGCACTATAAGCGGTAACCGTTTCTTCAGCCCCGATGAGAATGACTTGTATCTCCATGCGGAGGAGAGGCGAATGCATGTTGTGCGTGTGATCAGTTACCTGACTTTCGAGCATTACAAAGAGTTATGGGACGAAAATCAGCTTCGAATCGGATTTGTCAAGCATGAGATGATGGTGGCCCTAGGAACTCCTCAGGGTCACTGGTGGCAAGATCCTGATGTTAAGCAATTATTGGAGTTTCCCTCAGTGGCGGCTGCAGATATCAGTAACCTTGATCGGCACTTTGAACCGGGTCCAGACGAGTTGTAGACATGATTGGTCAAAGTTATAGGACTCGTATTGGTGTTTGGATCTAATCTCTTACTGGCGGAGGTGGTATCGACATTGGTATAGACAAGGCATCTGGACGGCAATCAGAATTGAATTTGTGAAGGGCGAGTTTAGTTGTTGTTGATAGCAGCAGTATCTTTATTTCCCGCGATATTCATTCGTTCTTACTATGCTATTCAAGTAATGTTGACTCTTTCACAAAAGAAACGCTTCTCAGCAATCCATGAAAGCCAGGATACTGTGGTGATAAGACAAATGCAACGACGAGCTTCACAGAAGAGCTGTATATCATGAAAGAAGAAAACCACATCATCCAGGACTCTTCCTGATATTGTTGTTAGAAAGCTCGGATCACAGGATGTACAAGGCTTTGAGAAGCCGAATGCGGAAGTAATGCCTTTTTCTCAACTTCATCTCGTCAACGTGCCTTCCTTTGCTCTTGACTTTTGATGATGCCCCTCAGAAACAGGAGGTGACACTTGTCATAGAAGTATTTACATTGGACGAAGTGCTCTCCTGATTTTGGCGAAGCGTCTAAGCCTTCTTGGGCACGAAATTCGAAGCCTAAATGCCTAGGTATGCATGTAACAAAGACAGAACCGGACAAGGAACTATGGGCAGATCCGCTTTCCAGGGACTGGCCAGAGACTTGAGGTCGTTACGATTGTCGCAACCGATTCTGCCATCATCTCCTGATACTTGACTGGATATCCCGCTATCGTTTATTTCTGTCAGCACACGCCTCTTGTGTATGGAAGAGCACAAGCACACGACCTGGATTCTCGCTGTCAAGAAAAGACTTCTGCCACAATCTCCCGTCTTGTGTAGAAGGCATGTGGAGAATTGTGTAGTTTCCCGTCGAGTACATGGAATTAGGCCGGTCCACTCTGGAACAGAGATTTCTGAAAATCGGATGACACGGATGATCACATCTTCTCAGATCATTGGATGAAGATCAGATGTGCTCAAACACGAAACAAATCACGTCACAAGAGTCAAGGCCTTGCTACGCGAATCAAAGACTGGCGCCGGAAGCAGTGTAGCCATCTATCACTGTTGACCAACACAAATCACCCGAGCAAGGAGACCCTTCACTTCAAGTGCTATTTATTCCATCAAATTCTAGTAGATAGCAGAAATGGGCTCGTGGTCTAATGGCTAAGGCGCATCGCACTCGCTTGCGAGGGAGAGGTTCACGCGCCTGTTTCGACAGGCGGTCAGTGGTAAGTCCGCTCCAGCGATGAGATGTTGGGTTCGAATCCCGCTGTTATCCATTCATTCTTTTTTTGCGTTTTGTTTCTGTTTGTCTTCTTGATCATGTTTGGAAGGTATATTGTTAGTGTGTTGTGCATGTCCTCTAGCCTTCCTTCCACACTGAAGTCAATATAGCCAACGTTACTACCTCTTTGTTTATGCCGTCTACGTGGCCAATGGAGCACTTGCGAAGCGAGTCTTTTCTTCCCTTGTCGTGTGCCTATCCTGGTGTCTTCAAGCCTGTAGTGTATATAGGAAGTTCTTGCCATGGCTACTCGAGTGTGGTTCGGAACATAGTGTATTGTACAAAATGATATACATACCCTTCTCATGGCTGGATCCCCGTGCCACAATTGGGGGAACAGAAAAAAAGAAATAATTCCAACATAACGCCGACCCAAATGCACCTTCTAAACAACCGTATTCTTGTCGCATCGACATCGAGTAAAGGCAGCATGCAAGCTCTCAGCTTTCTATCATCGACACCTCTCTTTTGTCCAGCATGTCCTTCTGACCATCACAAATACCACCTCCTCACCATGCCTCTTTGCCCTTTTTCTGACACCCAACATCCGCAATCATCCCATCTCTTTTGAGGTGACATCCCTGTCCGGCATCTTGCAAAGACCTCAAGGCACAACAACAACACCCATACTCCCCGCCTGCGCAACAACACTCTTCGCCACCCCTTCAAGCGTCAACCCACCCAATCTACCCTCCCCCTGCTTGACCTTCGCAATCTCATACACATGCTTCAAACTCACAGTGCCCACAGCTCCCAGTCCACCATTTCCGGCTTCGGCCTGACCACCACTCGCTTTTCCCATACCGGCGAGTCCAGCGCGGGAATTCGGTCCGGCGGTGTTGCCCGCACCGCGCAACTTGTTCTTCTTGGGTTCTACGCCGGCGGCGGCGAGGAGGAGGGATGCTGTAGGTGGTGTGCGCAATTCGAAGGTGAAGGTGCGGTCTGGACGGACTGTCACGCGGGCGGGGATGGGGGTGCCTGGGTTGTAGATTGCGGTGCGTGCGTTGAATTCCTGGTGCTGGATTAGTCCTCTTATGTCATTTCTTCCTGCCTCCTCTTCCGATTTTTTCTTGGTGGTTCTCTGGAGAGTATGGACGGATCGAGGTTGATCGGTATGGGCCGTACTTTACAGAAATCCATGGATTTTACACCTTTGGAACCGAGGGCGGGTCCGACAGGTGGTGAGGGCGAGGCTTGTCCGGCTCCGACGATGAGTTTGACGATTTGGTCGCGTTGAATCGCTTTGCGTGCCATGGCTGTTATGGAATGAGTGTATGTATGTGAGATGGCAAAAGAATGTGTGTTGCGGCTACTGTATTATCGCACTCGGAGGTTCCAAAAGTTCGTTCTCCGCAAATCAACGTGATGTGGTTTGAGGGTCCGTGCGTTTATGCTCTTCTGAGTGATCGCAAAGCTGAAAGAAACAAGATATCAATTGGTTGGATCAAGCAGGTATGTATATATAATGAGAAAAATATGGCAAAGAAGTGTAAATAGTGTGCTTCTTGTTCAGACTCGGCATTATGCATTAATTTGATGGTATGAGAGACATTTCATCTCGTATCTCTCCTCTCCTCTCCTCCTGAATCCGAGTCCAACAAAGGACCATCAATGAATAAACCAACCCCTTCCATCTCGACGACAACAGCCCTTTATACGCCACCTTCCGCTGATTATTGACCCAGAGATAATAGTGTACATGGCCACATCCAACATCATTACATTCCCCCTAACCTCCACACTCTTTGCCGAGTAACAGATAGCTCGACTCTCTACCTCCCCACACCGTCCAAGTGTATAGTGTGTATACAACCATTTCCCTTTAAGGAAAGATAACTCCGTTTGTGATGCTTCCGAGATGAAAATGTGTACATCCGTACTAATACAGAGTTGTAAAGCGAATGACAAAGAAGGGTATCGAATATTTAGAAAGCCATAACAAGAGAAGATCGGCGCATCAAGAGTGTTGAGAGGACCGTGACAATGGCTCAAGGAAGTATGCTTGACGCGGTCAGAGCATTCATTCCATAATTGCCCTCACAGGCTTTGACTAGGAGAGAGTGGCCAAAGGCATCCAAGACGAACCAGAAGAATACTGCAGAAATAATCGCGTCGGAAAGTGACAATGCTGCGCTATGCATGAACTTCGTAAGAAAGCATAAATCAAAAACTTTCTCCGCAGACTCGACTCAAGATCAAGACGAGCCGAATGAGGAGAAGCTTTTTAGTCGAGAACATCTCATGACTTTTGCTTCGGGTATTCGTTGTCCGAAGTGGATGCCAAAGTGTCACCTTCCCAGGACTCGTCAACAGGGCTTCTAGTGCCAATCGATGGGCTTCTGCTTGAAGATGCAATTGAAGATGAAGATCCAATGGTCCATTCATCGCCACTATCTTGTTGGTTGGCAGGGTGGAAGTCGTCCTCGAGATCAGTTAGGCCGTACGCATAGCCTTCTCTAGCTTCGCCAACCTCGACATAGTCGTAATCCCAGCGGAACAGCTTTCCAGGCTGCAGTCGCGGCAGGAACTTGCCTTTGGCAAGATAGTATGCGCCAGCCGAAAGCAAGCTACCACCAACAAGATCGACAGCGTAGTGGTGAGAAAGGTACATGGTGGACCACCAAAGCCAGCCAGTGTAGAGGATGAACAAGGGGCGAAGCTTGGGGAAAGTATGGCTCATGAACAAAGCCTCAATGGTGGCACATCCAGAATGCAGCGAGGGGAAAGCTCCGAAAACCATGGGAGAAGCGGTGAAGGTAGACGTATAGAGATCGATGCCAAAGAGCTTGTCAATAGCGGCAAGACCAGCAGGAGAGCCAGGCATCGAGTAGTTTGCGGGAGCAAGACCGTACTTGTTCTCGTACCACGGCGGGGCGCAAGGGAAGAAGAGTTGGATCATGACACCAGTCAAGTTCATGTAACCAAAGGCTCTGGCAAACACGGGGGTAGTTCCTGGAGGACCGAAGAGAAACATGAGACCTGAGCAGACAACGGGGGCTCCGAAGTGGGTGACGCCATAAGGCAACCAAGCAAGGACGTCAAGGACGACTGCCTTGTGTGCAGACAGGATGTTGCTCAAATTGGCACCGTATAGGATGTTTTCCAGAGCAGGCAGCACGCGCACCCAGATTGGAGGTCTGTATTCGCCCGAGATAAATCTGCACGTGTTGGGTCAGTCTGGGGGGGTAATAGGCGGAAGGGAGGAGAAAACGACGTACTGGCAAGAAAAGAAGAAAATGAGCCAAGCAGCAATTGGTAGGAATGGCAGGAAGAACTGGCGAGTGACGGGCAGGAGCAGCGATGTCAACAGAAGAGTTGCAACGGCCGTCTTGACCATGGGACCAGGCGATTGGATGACGCAGAGCGAGAAGATGCCAAGGATGGCGAGGAAGAGATATTGAGCATCGTAAACAGACCACTGGTGGTCGCGGAGAGAGCGCAGCGTGTCTT
Source organism: Dothideomycetes sp. NU30 (assembly GCA_026013035.2). NCBI lineage: Eukaryota > Fungi > Ascomycota > Dothideomycetes > Dothideomycetes sp. NU30. Next base: position 34,465 of record BSBH01000088.1, on the reverse strand, counting down.
TGGGATTGAACGACGTCTGCAGCGAGGAGAGAGAGGAAGATGTGGGTGTCTGTCTGCTATGGATCTTTGATTGGGTAGAGCGGAATTTGCGGCGCAGGCGACGAGGAAGAATGGTGGGTAGCGACGAGAAGGCGACGGGGAACTTTGGCCGTGTGAAGAAGCGCTGCGTCGAGTCCGAGTCGCCGCCGAGGGCGAAATACTTGGTGCTGCTCATGGCGAGGGGAGAGGGGAGGTCCAATGGCTGACTGTATTGTGTCTCTTGTTGTTTGTTCTGGTCGCACCGCTGGGAATCTCACTGCCGGTGCAGAATGGATAGAGGACTAGAATGTACCACAACGAGGCACACCAGAGGAGATATGGTAGAACCAGGAGCCAGGGGGAAGGACGAGGTGACGGGGAGAGAGGCCAAGGCTGCGAGCAAAGAAGATTCAGAGGAAGAGAGTCTTGGAGTAAGTAAAGTATGTAGCTACCTAAAGTAATAATCATCACACTAGCCTAGTCGACTGTCCATCTAACTAGAAGGGCCCGACGGCTGCTCGGGATCCAGAGAGCCGATGAGATTCTCCAAATTCAATTTGCTTTCTTTGGCGCCCTTCCGGCTTGCGACCAAATTGCATCGATCCTCTCCCGATCTATTTACTGCCTACCTACTGTTATTGTCTTGTGCGTCCGAATTGCAGCTTCCTCTGTCGCGTGTTCGTGAACTCATTCTGCCCTTGACCATCTCTGTAGATTCACATTATCGCCATTCGGTCGCGTCTGCCTATCTAGATGGATTATCTCTTTGCACGCGTTCTGACAGGTGCACCGGCAGCACCGGAAGCTCCTTCTGCTTAGACACAACAAAACTCAGACTCTTTTTCTCAGAGTGCCAACATCCAACCAAGCCTCCCACATCATTGCCAACCCTTTTCCCTCAAACCGCTGCTGCCTTGCAACATAACTGTTTCTACTTCTTACTACAAGAAACACCCGCTTACTTGCTCTCGATCCCTGTATTTAGACGATTCCAACTTGAAATTAACAAACCCATCGGAGCATCCACCGTTGTCCATCAAAGAACCTTCTCCCGAAAGTGGATCTTTCACCTTTTCTTCTTGTTTGCACTCTCCCCCACAAAACCAAATCATAAAAATTCAATCCATCATGCAGGCTGCAATTGCCGTAGGACCCGCGCTCCTGTGAACCCGTTTCTTGCCAAATCCATCATCACAGACATCAAACCGGTGTCTGCTCTTCTTCTTACCCAGTCAGTGCCCTTGTTACACACAAACGTCTCGTCTGCGCATCATGTTGTGCATGAACGCACCAAAGCATGTTCGTTTCAGCATCCATCAAACATCTACCTTTATTGCTTGCTTGCTTGCCTGCCCTATCGTCGCAAAAGGTTATCGAGAGAAGTGCAATGACATCAACCACAAATCTGATCGCGCGACCTTTTGACAGAAAAGCCTCACTAAACTCAATTCTCCCTTTAATGCTTTGACATAATTTCTACCTCTTTTCCCTGCTCCTCATTTCAATCAAATTCCACTTCAATTTCAACAACTTCATGGAATTGTGCGACTCTCAAACAATAGGTTAGGGCAGGTACGCATATCGCGCTATTCATCCTATCGAGCCCGTTCAAATCTCTCGGATCTCGGAAAACCACAAAAAAGCCCAAGGTCCTCCCGTCTATTATTGCCCGACATAACGCCAAGGACTCAAGTGTAATTAAACAAAACTTCGCAACTGTCCATTCACATCTTCGTACACAAAATTGTCCCTCTCTAACCCCTGTATAAAGTTGGTTTCATCGAGGCCTACCAATCTGTTCCACGCTCCGACAGACCACCCTTCCTCGTCATCTCGTCTTGGCTGCTCTCTTCCTTGTCAAACATGTTTTGTCCCTTCTCCTTATCCTTTGTCACAGAATAATTGAATTCTGGGACCGTGACGCCGGACACACATTGTCGCCAGAAACTTTCTGTTTTTGTTTTCAACAACCCTTGTTGGTGGTAACCATAGAGACAGCGTACCCCAAAAAGCCTTTGACATCAAGGTTTTTTTTTTCCCCTCCTCGTCACTATCCTTCATTTTCTTTCCTTATCGTAACGAATGTGCATCTAGATGGACCTATTGGCTATCTTATCGTCGACTATGAAATAAGACTATTGATTATATATTGCCTTTGATATCTTATCTGGCTGATGGAGAAGAAAACAGCTTTGGGAAGAGTTGGTTGGCTGGGCATTGGAAAATTTGAATGTAGTAGTTAGTATCATTGTGATGATATAATTTTCTACACAATCACGGGATCGAACGAACAAAAAGAGATAGAGAAAGAGAGATCATCGTACGGGAAAGTAAGAATCGGTGAATAAAATCCCTATCGTTGCTTTGAATTCCCTATAGAAAACAATTGAGAAAGAGAGACACTCAACAAACCTCCCAAAATCACCACCTATCAATCCATCTTCTCATCTAAAAACGTTCCTTTCACTTCGTCTGCTCTGCTGCTGCTGCTACTGTCTTTCTTTCACAAAGAAATCATAGACAAAAAAAAGAAAGGAGAAAAATCATCCTTAATACGCCTTTGTAACTCCCTTTGCTGTATAACACTCCCAAAATCATTTCCAGAAATGACTGTCTGTTTGCACATTGTTGGTTTCCCAGAAGAAAAGGAAACATCTCCCAGAGATTGTTCCTTTCTTTATTCCTCTATCGTGTTGTTTGTTTGTTCGTTCGTGACTTATCGTAAGCTTCATCCTCCCGATTCATTCCCCCATGTACAATTGGCTTGGTCGTATTTCTCTCATGTGCTGTCGTCATGTAGTTCAGTGACTCTCGAGCCAAGCATCAAGGCTGGCATTGAACAAGGCGTCTCCAGGTCCGCCATACATGCCAGCGTTGAAGTCAAGAATGTCGTCGGAACCCATGAAAGCGCTCTCCATACCTCCAAGTTTTGGTGAAAAGTCATCCATGTCGCTGACACTGCTTGATGAAGCGGTGGGCGAGAAGATTTCTTCTTCTATGAAGGTCAAGGGCTTGCTTTCGGCAGTAGCGAAACTGAAGGTGTTGTCGACTTGGCCAAAAGGCACGCTAGGGCAGTGCGAGCTCGACGGTGGGCTGTGGGGGAGCTGGGGAGGTGACGAAGGAGGAGGTCTGGTCGCTGCTAGCATGGGCATAACGGCAAAGTCGACTGAATCTCTCTTGAATTCCTTCTTGGCCGATGAGGACACTGAGAAAGGAGAGGTGGGAGGAGTGCTATGAACAACATGTTGGCCGTTGAAGTTGGCATCTACGGTGATGTTGTTGAAGGCGTCCTCATCAAACTCATCGTTGCCGTTTTGGGGAGTGTCAGGGTAGTCACGCTCGCTGGCGGAAGAGCTAGCATAGGTGAACTCGGAGCCTCGACGCGCGTTCATCTCTCGGGTAAGAGTAGCCTTCTCAAGACGGTCGGCCATGTCGGGTCTGGTCTTGCGGGGACGTCCACGACGAACGTCACGACGCTCGTATCCGGGAAGTGCGCCCTCGCAGACACCGCGCTGGCGATGACGGGTCAGAGCATCTTGTCTGGCGAAGCCGTTGCCACAAGGGCACTTGTGAGGCTTGTCACCACTGTGGATCTTGGCGTGACGCTTCAAGTCGTGCTGGCGAACGAAGCACTTTAGGCAGTGGTTGCACTTGAACTGGCGATCACCAAGGTGGGTCTGAACATGAGCGCGAATGTTCTCCTTGCGGCCGAACTTCTTGTCGCATCCATCGAAGAGGCAAGTCCATTTGCCATCAGCGTGATCTTGAGGGCTGATGTAGCGCTGGACTTCCTCTGAAGAGATGCCAGTGTCTTCGATGCTGGCGTCAATGTCAAGGTTCTGCAGCATGGCCTCACGAGGAGACATGATGGGTCTGTGTGGTGACTCTGCGTAGTAACCAAGATTCGGTGTGCCGGTCGAAGAGAGCATCATAGATTCGGGAGCAAAGTTTGTATGGCTGGGAACAGGAGAGATGGCCTCGTAGACGGTCGGCATGGCGTTGACGTGTCTGACGGGCGAGCGAATGGGAGAGCTGGGATCCATCATGGAGCCTGCGTACGACGGTGTGCAGGCATAGTCGCCGGCAAATGACTCTTGGTAGACGGAAGCATTGTCTTGGAAGGATTCTTGTACGCTAAGGATTGGCACGTTTGAGAACGACGCTGACATGGGTGAGCCTGCCATGGACGAGACTGACGTCGGCATAGGCGAGACGTCGAGGAGAACACCCTCGGCATGGCCAGCCATGTTTTGTCCGTAGTCCGGAGGAGTGGTGGGTCTTGTGGCCACAATGATGGGGGTGTCAGGCATTTGTGCTTGTGATTGGGGTGCTTGTGATTGAGGGACATAGCCATACGTGCGGTACACGGACTGGATGTGTTGCTCGAGGTTGTGGATGGCGTGCTTGGCTTGCTCTGCAGAAGCAAATTCTTGCTGCATAAACGCCGGTTGGAAGAATTGTTGTTGCTGTTGTTGCTGCTGCTGTGGTTGTTGGTTAGGGTCCATGGCGTATGGGCCCGGCTGGTAAGGTCTGTGCTGCTGCGTTTCTTGCATGGAATGCTGTGATTGTGGTCGTTGCTGGTTAGTGTGTATACTTACATCCTGTCTGGGCAGGAATGACATGGCATGTTCCAGGCTGAGGCCTCGGCGGTGGTGAGCACCGGGCCGTCTGCCCGAAGCAGCCATGTTTGTCGCTAGCATCGGAACCTCGAGTGAGTTCTGTCGTCGGTGAACTTGTCGTCGTTGTTGTAAACTCGAGGGTTGGTTAGTGTTTGACAGCATTGTCTAGTTGGCAAGATTGAGTCCGGAAGGGTTAGTTGTCGAATGGGTCGAAGATAACTTAATATCTCGTAATTTCCAGATCTGTCGCCGCGTTGATCAGTATCCTGCTCATACGGTGATATATGGAGATACTGAGACATACCTCACGCAGTGCAAGCCGCGCGCCGCCGGGCGGTTGAAAGTGTTAAAGCCTTGTCAGGCGAGGGTGTTTTCGAGCAAAGCTCAGTAAGGTATACAAAGGGCCCTTCGGCCTTTGGACGGAGAAGAGAATTGTTTGGAGAGAAGTGTTTAGGCGATGAGCCTAGAACAAGCAGACGGTGGTTGTGATTCTTCTGATTGTGGATAGAGCAATTCTACGATTGAGAGGTGTAGTGATATACAGGAGTGAAGAGAGTGGGAGGGCCGGCCTACTAAAGAGGCCTTTGCTTACACGAGAACGGTTGCTACAGCGTGGGAGGTTTACAGTTTACGCATTGTCGTCGACTGAGCAACGACCATGCAGCTTGCGTCAATCCCGCCAATCCCGTCGTCAATCCCGCTCTTTTGGGCTCTCGGTTGCCGCCCACTTTTTTCTCCAGCCGACCCGATCTCTGATCATCACGTGATTCTGAATGTCAGCTTGTCAAGGCCTGCTCGAAGCACTTTCACCCGTGGGTCGAGAACATTTTGAAGATGGCTTGCAGCTACGACCATGGAGACCATCTACATATACGTCCTATGATGACCTGGATACAAGATGCAAACTTTACGTGCCGAAAAAAAGCATAAAATTGAGCTGACCCCATCAAGGTACAGTACCTACTACCATAACAGCACAATGCTGAAAACCAACAAGACCGGAAAACATGGTTGAAGTCATTGTTTTGATTGTTTGTCCTTTTTCTTATCTGTATTCTTGTAATGCACGCTGTACAAAAGCGAGACGCACTATGCTATTCTATATTCCACCTCCACCTCTCTACTCGACAATCTCACCGCATTGGACTTCCAAAGATATCTCTCCGAGGTGTCGCGTTGCTCGAATTCGAAGATCCGGATACGGCGAGTCCAGCAGGTTTCCTCAACGGTGTCCCCGGAGCGCTTGGTACAGGTGTTTCTGGTTTCCACTCACCAGCCTCTCTTTCTGCTTTGAAGACTGATGGCGGCTTGAAATTAGTCTCTCTACCTCGGTCGAATATCTCTTCCAGAATGCTTTCGATGATGCCGGCATCCATGTACTCTTGGTATTTGCGCCACAGTTTGAGTGCTGTCCGAGCGTCCTCAACACTGTCATGACCTTTGTCGCTATCTTGCTGGATTTCCTCCTTCAGGAGATACCAAGCAAGGAAACGGAGCGCAAGACGGCGTTGACTGCGTAGACGATGCGAAAACAGGTCTACCGTATCTACGACTTGTGCGCGAGGGACGTGTATGTTGATAATGCGGAAATCCTTGGGTAAACCGTGGCCGACAAAAACGACACCCAGATTCAGCAACAGCCATAGCTTTTTGTAAGCTACTTTCAGGCTGACCAAATTGTGCTTGCTGATCGAGCGATCAAGGTCGCCAGGGTTGATGCCAGAGTAGGCTGTGAGATAATCGACCACGGGCTCGGAGCTGGCGATGTAGTCGTCAATGTATGGCAAGCCTTCGTCTGGTCCAGCGCCTCGCAGGACGGACACACGAGCTAAGCCCAGTCGTGGAGGACGGACAGTTTCTCTCGTCCCGTCTGCCTTGACGTCTATCTCTGCCTTTGAATGTGCTACAAACTCTGCATCGATTGCGCAGGGCATTCCTGCGCGAGGTAGTTCTGTAGTTGGATTCAATACTCGTAGTACTGTTGGATCTGGTTGTTTGCTTGGAGACGTTAGTAAAGTCATAGATATGCTCAATTGTGCAACATACTGTGGTCCCCTCGGCAAATAATAAAGCAGAGATGGATCGAGGTTTTCTTTCCAAGATTCGTCGATAATGTGCGAGGCTGATTTTGCCTGGTATGTAAGAATGGCAGGAAGTTTCCAATTCATGTCAAAACGAAGCGCATCTTCGGTGCTGGTTGCTCGGACGAGGAAGTCGTTGAACAAGTGCCATTGGTTTTGATCACTTGGATCTGTCGAAGATGGTGCCACTAGGAAGTGTCAGTCTTCGAATCTCTCAAGCCTCACGATCCGTCAATCTTACCGTTAACCAAGGACACCAAATGAGACTTTTGGTTGTCCCCGCTGCTGATATCAGCAACAACACCAACCAACTCATAGACTACCATGTCGTAAAATCCACGCTGCAAGTGATATTTGAGGTCGGATCCTTCATAGCAAAAGAACTGCCCATTCTGGACCACCACACCAATCTCCTGAGGCAGCCATCCGGGTGTCGACCAAAGTTGCTTGTGATCTGGAGAATGAATGGCGGTATTGATCATCATGACTTTGGGGATGCTCTGAATGGTCTTTCTGGTGCTGAGCTGTTGGTAGCGCTTGCATCGATCACACCATCCGCGTGTCTGGTCCTGCCTCTCCACGCTGGCCTTGAGGACTTGAGAAAACGCCGGTCGTGGTGGAGCCACGCGAGGGTGATGTTTGAGTGGCTGGTAGGCGTCAGCGATGGCTTCGCTGTGATCGTGTGCGAAGTTTACCTTCGGCGGGTACACAAGGTCGTGGACGAGCGTCTCTCCTGGTTTCAGCATCTCGTTAGCGCAGTGGCCGCATCTTATTGCTAGCAACGCTCCAGTGGTGAGTGCCTGATGAGTGTCAGATTTTACAATGATCAAGGCTTGGAGAAGAGAAAAACGTACCTGTTCCATGTGACGATTATGAGGTGGGAGCTGTCGAAAGCTGTCACAGAACGTCTTAAGCAGGAATCTGTTGGCTGCTTGTATTGAGACAGACAGCGGGTTGTTTGTCGCATATTGTTCAAGTAGGCCAAGCGTGGCGGCTACTTCTGTTAGCATATGGCTATCTCAAGGGGCTTGGGATTGACATACCGTCAGACAAGCTGCCAAATACTTTGAGAAAATTGCTTGCCTGGCAATTCATCCCAGCTGCTTTCTCTAGCATATCTGTCAAGAATCCCATCTCACATAACAGGCAGTTGTCATAGAGGCAAGATGTGGCTGTGTGGTGTAGTGCGAGATTTCGTATGATGGGAGTGAAGCGAAGTAGTTGTAAGAGAGGGTTTGTGTAGGAATTTGCGATGTGTGTCTCTAGTCCAGAGAACCTTGTCTTGTTGTAGTACCTGCATCTTGTTAGCAGATTTTGACAGTTCTAAATCAAAAGGCAGCTTACTCAAAGTCGAAGTCGTCTACACCAAATTTACTATATTTGATCTCGACGTTCCGATACATGACTGGAACATCCTTTCGAGTTGCACCTCCAAGAGCTAGATCACCAAGAGCTTCGAGCGCGTCACTCATACGTCTCTTGCCATCGTGTTCCTCAGTATCATCCTTCTTTCTCTCACTCAAAAATCTCGGAGCGGATAGTGTATCATGTGCTCGCTGTACAGCTCTTGTGTCCTCGAATTGATGTCTACGAGTCTTTCGAGGGAACGGGGCGTAGCCACCGATTTCTGACCGTTTCATGGTTGACATGATACCTGCATCAATCTTGACGGGCGGAGCGCCGACTTCTGACACAATGTGACTGGGCCATGCGGAGAAGATTGTCTCGCGATAGTATGGCATGCCAATGAGATTTAGAGGACTAAGACTCTTGTCAGCTTCAAGTTCACTGTCGGCCAAAAAAAAATAGTTCACACATTTCAGGTCCCCAATCCATCGTTGGCCCTCCTGCGGATGGATCGGCGAATTCAGTCGGCCCACCATATTCTGTGAATTGTATCTTGTTGGGTGAGCCCCATAGATGCATAGCACACTGCGCGTCTGCGAGTACAAGAGCATCCCCTGAGGGAGCAATGTCCAAGGATATTAGGTGCGTGTCGAATATGTTTGCATGCCTCATGGAAGGAGAGTCTGGATTCATGATATCGATGGCATATATGAGCCCCCCTTGCGAGGCAACCATGCAGGTTGTTGACATCTTCGGGTGCATTCTGACAAAAGCTGCACCAGGGGGAAACGGTACCGGTGGTAGAGGCATCAAAGTCTTGAGGTCAAACACATTGGCTAGGTGATCAAGCATGTAGCCATGCTGAGGTCTCGCTGACCAACCACATGTCACGAGTACATCAGACCTAGCATCCATGTCGTTGATCAAAGCAGAGTGTGCTTTCCATGTACGAGCGACCTTGTAGTTACCAAGATCAAGGAAGTGGACAAAGCCATCAGCAGTTGCGGCACAGATGTACTGTCCACCACGCTTCATTAGTGTGTACGGTGCATCGGCTTTGAGCTGAACATGGTCAGAACTGGAGATGTTCTAAAGGTCGCATATGAAAACTCACAGTCGACGTGATGATGCCTTTATCAACATCGATCTTGTACATTGTTTCTTGACAACCTGCGACTAGAACCTCATGGACACCCTTGGAGGTAAATGCCATGCATCGCAAATCTTTCATGTCTTCATGGCTGGATATGTGTCAGAGAAAACTAGATTTCCAACACTAATGATGGGCTTACTTCAAATGCCATAGAGTCACTCCCTTACGAGATGCTAGATGTACACTTTTCGCAGAGATCGAGATGACACCCCGATCACAAAGAAGCAATTGTTTGACGGGACCTTCGGAAGCAGCATGGCCGCGATAGGATGTATATCTCTGGAGTTCGGCGCCATAAAAAGAAGTGATACGACCCTAGTCGGACAATCATGAGCAAGACCGATAAGTTGGGAAGCAAGTAATGCGACTCACGAATTCATTGGCAGCCCATAGCAACTCTTGCATAGAATCAAAACAGAATGTGCTGACAGGTGTATTCAATGCATTAGGGCTAGGAGGCGGAAGCGCAATGCGGGCGACCTGAGAAAGGATAAACACATGAGTCCTTCAATACAACACATGATGCCGAGTACTGCATTAAGAGACTCTGGCGACCAGAGTGGAGTTGTTGGGTGGGGGGTCCTCACCTCATCCCAGTCTGTCTCCATTATTGCGGAACTGACTCTTCGTGTATAGCATTACTTGCACACTCGACGACATGTGATTAAGAATACTGAATCGCTCCGCTTCGTCTGGACGAGAAAACAAAAGGTACAATGAGCGATTGCAAGACTTCAGGTTGCTCCTGCAGTAACCAGCAGTCCCCAGAAGAGCCAGCAGACGTGTCGAGGAGGTCCGTTCTCACACGAGACGCGACTTGCCAATGGATTCAACCGAAGATTTGACGGGATGATGACGTCCGAGGTTTTTTGCTCGCGTACATCTCATGTATTTACAACAATTGAAGGGACAATGCAGAAACGACTTTTTTCAACATTAGGAAGACTTCAACATGAAAATCCCTTGGTATGGATGCTGGAGACCCTTCATAGAAGTCATACTGACCTTTGAAAGGGTCTGCCGAGGTCAGGGACACCGCCGAACTTGAGAGCTCGTATGCAACGAGGCTTGCCAGAGAAACGGCCGATCAAAGATGTCAAGAAGATCGTTGCAGTATCTTCGGCCAAAGGAGGAGTTGGAAAGTCGACAATATCAGGTTGAATTGCTTTTCACGTTATGTTCCGTCATCTGATTTCCTCTAATACATGGTAGTCAATCTTGCTCTGGCTTTTGCACGAAGCGGATTAAGAAGTGGTATTCTTGATACTGATATATTTGGCCCATCAATCCCAACTCTGCTAAATCTCGAGGGAAATGAACCGCGATTATCTACCAGTATGACTTACAAAAAGAACCCATGATGGGTATCTGACTAATCGGTCCCTAGATAACCAGCTCCTGCCCATCATCAACTATGGGCTGAAATCCATGTCCATGGGCTATCTGGTACCTCAGACTTCGCCCGTCGTATGGCGAGGAATGATGGTGATGAAGGCTCTCCAACAACTCATACATGACGTTGAGTGGGGCGGACTTGATGTGCTCGTTCTTGATCTACCGCCTGGAACTGGAGATGTTCAACTTACTATCACGCAACAAATCGTGCTCGATGGTACGTAGCTCGACTACTCAATGCTGCTAGCGACTTACAAAGATAGGTGCTGTCATCGTGTCCACCCCTCAAGATATTGCTTTGAAAGACGCTGTTCGGGGCGTTGAAATGTTCCGCAAGGTCAACGTACCTGTAAGTTCGTACGAATGCTGAAAAACGTCAAATACTCATACTCGAGACTCAGATCCTCGGCATGGTCCAGAACATGTCAGCTTTCACCTGCCCGACCTGTTCCAGCACGCATTCGATCTTTGGAAGTGAAGGAGTGACGAGAAAGTGTGATGAACTCGGTATCAAACTTTTGGGAGACGTCCCATTGCATGCCAGCATATGTGATGACGCGGATCGTGGTAGACCCACTGTGGTTGCAGAACCCGACAGTGTTCGAGCTCAAGTGTTCAAGGACCTGGCTGCCAGGCTCAGAAGAGAGCTCGAATTTTGATATGATGAGGATAATGCTATCGTTTCAGCAAGATTGGCAAGTTTCCCCGGACGTACATTTGTTTCAAGTATATTGTGGTTTGAACTGTGCCGATATAGAGGATGTTCGGTGGTGCATTTCATCGCGAGAATCTTAGGTAGGCCCACTCACCATGGATGTGTTCGACTTCTCTAGCATGACATGCATGGAGAGAAGTGAGAAGAGTGCACGTGGCAACTTGGGTGACTATTCTCGTACTCAAGATGCACACAGTCATAGATAAGGCGATCATTGGATTAGGAGGTCGACAATGAAGCCAAACAAAGCATGCAGACAAAGACGTCGATTACTTGCGGTATGATCATGTACCTCGATGCATAGAAGCGTTCAGGATGGAGTACGTAGCACAGATCGGAGGTGTAAATGAGACAGGTCATGTGCCTTCACAAGCACACTTTGCGAGAGTCGGGAGAGCTCAAAGATAAAGGCACCTGCCCCAACCAGAGTACACCGATGATGTACCTACAGAATATCGCAATTGTTACGGTCGAAAGATGGTGGAAGTTGGCCGATGGTTTAGCGTCGGCAATGCTTGGGCTTTCGGCGTCACCAATCAGGTCGTCGCAAATGACGGAGGTGGATTGAACGGGATTAAACCAACGCATAACCATTAACCAAGTCCAGCACAGCACAGCAGGCACCCCTTTTGTGACTCTGTAGAATCTGTCCCAAGCCTGGTCCTGGCCATTGACAGCGGAAACTGCAGGTGATGCCGGCTAGATTGCCCTTGCCATTGCACACGACTCCAACGAATCACAGCAGGCAGCACGCCAGGCAGCTCTTGTACCACCGTACCACCCGATCACGACGTGTTTAATATGGCGGCCGGAGAAGAGGCGCCACCACCGAGTCCGCATCCCAAGCGGCCGGGTCTGGTACATCGACACTCGTCCAACTCGTCGCATGTCTCGCATTCACCCGGCGACTCTACCACTTCGCACGCGCATCGCGGACCACCGGGCCACCACAAGGCACAGCGACATGTCGTCGGCCACCACGGACGAGGCGCCCGCAACCCATCCTTCCACCGCTCCTTGAGCAAGATCAAAATCACCCCATACGAGCGGCCCAACGACGACAGTGACGAGCCGCCCACTCCCAAGGCCAAGCAGCAGCAGCAGTCTGTCGCATCACACAACTCGGTCGTACCACCCAGCCCTGCCGCCAGACCCAATATGAAGCGCAACAACACCATGCTGCACCTGCCACGCAACCAGCCCAGCGCCGGTCTCAAGAAGAACCATTCGAGTGGCCAATTACAGCGGCTGGGCTCATCAAAGCACATCTCGCATGCCCGTGGTTCGAGCCAACATTTACGCCCTGACATCCGCCGAGCCAATTCCCAGCCCTACAAACGCTCCAAAAGCCCGGCCCCCAAAGCTTCCGCTGTACACTTCGATGTTGGCGACGACGACGATGACGCCGGTGCTGAGGACATGGAAGGCGTCGACGATCAATGGACCGAAGAGAGCGCATCAGCTTCCCCTAGCACCACACGCGACAACACTCGCAGCAACACGCGCCAGAACTCGGTTGTTTTGGATCCTCAACAAAACCCATTCGCCCCAAAGCAAGCCGGGGAAAAGCCTCCGGATAGCTCAGGTAGCGACACGGACACTGGAGGCAGCGTGAAGCCTGTATCCGACCTCGCAATCCGCACAAAAGACTTTGCTACTGCCGCTGCAACAGCTACCGAGACTGCTGCCAATACTGCTGCCAATTCGTCATACCATGAGACTGCCCACCAGCAGCGCATGCCCGATGCAGACGCCATAGCACGCCGCCTGCTGGAAAGGAGTCATTCTTCACACGCCGCCCCGCCTCGAGTCTCGTCCATCTCTGCTCTTGCTAACGCCAGCCCTCACGACCCAAAATCTTTGTCCGAATCCAACAACGGACCCTCACTATCCGGCACTGCAGGCACACCTGTCGTCTCGCGCTTCATCACAAACGATGGCATCAGCAGCAAAGATGGTACACCGGCTGAGCAGTCAGGGTTCTTGAAAAGCGCCCAAGGTCATTCACGCACTGTCTCACAGGCACAAACCAAAAGAGAGCAGAATGACCTATACCGTAACCAATCTACTCCGAACTTTGCTTCCCAAAAGTCACCCACGCCTTCAGGCTCTGGTGCCATCACACCCGATCCGACGCTGAATCAAAGCAGAACACAGCAAAAGTTGTGGCTACAAAGAGGTCTTTCGAACATCGAAGCTACCTCACAGCCTCATCTCCCAGGTCTACTTCCAACTGGACGTGCCCAGGCCATGCGCACGCCGCATGCTGGTAAACAGTTCGAATTTGTCGACAAGGAATGGGCTGTCGTCCGTCGCTTCCAAAATCCCCTCGATGCTGGTCTAGAAAGGCTAAAGAAGATGAATGGAGGCAATCTGCCTGGCAAGCCTAGTAAGACTGCCAACAGCTTGAATGGGCATGTTAAGAGACCGTCCACAGCTGCTTCAACAGCCAGCAGGAAGAGCGAGCCCGCCCCTGAAACCTCAACTAATCGCACATCGGCCGGAAGAAAGGCACGCGTCAGTTTCCACATGGGTGAACTCGAAGGCGAAAACGACGACGATGGCGACGATCAATATCCACTAGAGCGCGAGACACCAGCCGATATAGCTCGCAGGCTATGGGAGCAGCCTATTGGAGTATCAGTAGAAAGCTAGAAGCTGCCTTCTGACGACGACGAATAACACCATAGTTTTCATCGGTTGATCTGGACTGTCCTTTCTTCTTTTTTTTATGACTCTTTTCTTCTTCTTTTGCGGAATGGCCTCATTCTCACTCTCATTCTTCTGTTTTTATTCTGGCATAGCATCGCATGGCGTTGGTGGAGAACAATGTTCTGGAAGGCAATAAGTCCCAGTTGCGCTACTGATACTATAGGCTAGAGGGTGAAAAAGACAGTATATAGCGGAGTTTGCTCCACAGATGTCCTTCTGTAAAGCGTCGTTGAACAAAAATAATAATAAACGACCGTTATGTCTTTCCCCTTCTCCACTTCCACAAAAATTCTAGAATTGCCGTATGCAGCGACGCAGACGAGTAATGTTTACATTTTTTGTTGAGCATAGGTGGGTCGATGCAAAATTGTGCTTTCCCCCCCCCCCAAAACCATCGATCGTTTACATTCCAACGACTTGTTGATGTTTCTCCAAGGCTCGTCCTACACTACTCTGTATACACACCAGGAACCTTGATCATCTTCGATCGATGGTGAAAGCGCAATGCACAAGAGATTCCTGTGATGTCAGTTGCAATGCAGCCTTATGATGGTTGAAATGCTTGGTATGACCACATGGCAACAAGGACCCCCCACAGACCATATCGTCGTTCGAAACAGTACGTGCGATAACAACAGCAACACGATTAGGGCGACCTACTCTTGTACAGAGAAACAGCGTAACCGCTGCTCAGAAGAGTGGTTAGGTTGTCGTCCCACACGACCGGCAACCGGCAGTCTAGGGCATTGGTGCTTTTCGACTGACCACCTGCTCCACTTGCTCTTACAGCCGAGGTGTTTTTGATCCGCGTTCAATATTGCCTCTAGTGCAGCACCAGGATTCAGAAAATATAGACGTACCAAACTATGAGACCAGGCACAGCAGTTTTCGATCAATCAAGTTGAAGCTGTTTTGTGACAGCACGCGAGAATCTATGGACGAGGCGCTGCGCCTCAGAAAACACAGTTTCAATGGATGGCATTCAGCTGAAAAGTTAGCACAACAGACACTTGTCGGTGCGAGTCATTTCAAGCGACCGCAAATCTTGCTCTGGTGGGCTTTCCATTTTACGATATGAATTGCAATTAACAAGTAGGGGTAGGACAACCTCGTGGCAATCTCTTTTTTCTCTCGTCAATCGAGATTTCGATAGCATACCGGTATGTCGTTCAAAACGTCAGACGTTTCCCTTCAACAACCATCCCCACACAACATGCCGTGGGCCCTGCAGACACATCGTGGAAGGCCTCGCGAGCCAAAATCAAGAAAATCCCCCGAGAAAAGACAGGACGCCCGTTTTGCGGGCCAGGCACAGAGCTTAAACACAGAGAGGGTTTTGAGAAAGGCTTGTACTACACTGAATGCGGTCTAGCGTCCGACCTGCTCCATGCTTCTTGATCCTCTGAAATGAGGCACTAACCGGAAAGAGGTGTTTGCGACCATCAGACCCGGAAATGAGCTTTGCATAGTTCCCCTCCCTCATGACCATGTGGGCTGTAAAATGAGGAAAGAATAGACTTATTCAATCCTAGTGGCATCGCATCTGGTGGTATATACCCTGGTTGGTACCTCGCACGTTTCCTGTCTCTCTTCCCTTCTCTTGCTATATACAACTGCCAGTCAGTAACAAGTACCATACCACACTCTTTTGACTATACCAACAAAGTTGAGCTGCGCTCTTCACTCACACTCGTTACCAATCAACATACTACTTGGACTTGCCTTACCACACTGTCACTCACTTTGAAGACTCATCACCAATCTTTGAATATACAACCTTCCCGTCAATTATCATCCCAAACCACAATAATGCAGTTCACCAACTTCATCAGCATCTCGCTGCCTCTGCTCTTTGCCGCCGGCGCTGTTGCCCAGGACGGCACTTCAGTCAGCACATACTACACCACCAAGACCGTTGAGCGCGTTGTCGCAACCACCACCTGCACCTCTACCACCACCCCTACCATCAGCAGCACCTCTTCATCTTCCACCTCGACCCTCATGTCCCAAGTCGTTCAGCCCCTCACCATGAGCACCGCCGCTTCCGCTCCTGTTTGGGTTCCCAGCGCTTCTGCCGGTCTTCCCATGCCTTCCAACGGCACCAATGTCACTGCTCCCACCATGTCGCCTGTTCCTTACACCGGCGCCGCTTCTGGCATGGCCGTCCAATACGGTGCTGCCGCCTTCGCCGCCGCCATCATCGGTGCCGCTCAGTTGCTGTAAACAAGCAGCTTCCTGACTCCTCTTTCAATCTCTTGTTTCCTTTGTCACTTTGTTACTTTTTTCTTTTGCCCTCCTCTGGACTTGATATCCCCCTTCCGCGTTCGAAATGCCCCGTCATGTAAAGCGTTTGTTTACTCTTTGGCCCCCCCATTTTTGAACAGCAAAAGATCCTCCCCATCATCCTTCTACCTCACTTCTATGTCGTGCCTTTACCACCCATCAGATACCCTTGAAACAAAAGGTTGTATCTCCGAAAAAAGGGATAATGTTTACGGCTGTTCGTTTTCTTTTCTTTCTTCTCTTCTTATATTCATATTTTATATTGTTTAACTTTTTATTCTTGTATGTGCCTCTCTCTCTCTCTTTCTTGGTAAGAGAGCGGCACTTCCAAACCCTTTCCACGAAAGAACAAGGAGTTTCATGTTTGGGTAAAGTTTGCTTGGAAAAGAAATCTCGAAGTCTTCTTCTATTTTTGTCACTTGTCTATTCTCCGGTGGATACCCCCTGTTAAACGGAGTCTTTGGGGGGTTTTATTACTATTCTTGTTTCTACTACTTCTTTGGCAAATCTTCAATGTCTTTCACAAACTACATGTTTCACGATCATGCTGTGCTGTGTTGTCCGTCTCCGGTTTTGAAGTTGTTTACATGTTCCAACCCATTTGCGACTTTCGGATGTTTCATATACCTTGATCCGTCTGTTCTCTTCTCTCCCATCGGAGAATTAGAAGTTTGGCATGGGTTCAATAGGACGGGGGCCAATCCCCGTGCAATTTTGCCCGAGATCTGGCTTGTCATGTTTGGAGGATCTTCGCACGTTTCAAGATCCCCCCTGGCCACATAGCATAGCCTTCCTTTTGTCTCTTGCTCGCCTGTCCAGTTTTAGGATGTTTACGTGTTTCGGAATAATATCTATATTCTCTTCGGTTTTAGAATGTTTACATGTTTCCAAGAGATGCAGGATAAGGCGACCCATCTTCTAAGCCTGTTCCCGTTATGGAAACCTCGCATGTTTCAAGCGTACCCTGTGAACATGTTCAGACATGAAGCGTTTCAAGTCAGCTTGTTTCTGTTACACCTGTTCTCAGCTTTCTCGTATTTGGAGTGGAATGGTTTTGTGGTTCTTTGACGCATGAAATATACTTTTTGGTTTATGGTTCATGGTTCGCATGGTAGTCAGACCACTTCTTCGACTGAGAAAGATTTGAGTTTGCATTGACAGGGACATATACAAGCGAAGGAAAGGCTGGTTGGTGGGGTGTAAGTGTTAATGTCACGTGAACAGTATCTGTTATCTGTTACAGAATGTTTTTGTGTATAGATATTCACTGTACTATCCATTTTACCTCTAGAGATCATGTAAGATGTCGAGATCTTTGGTTGACAATACTTCTTGGCTGCTCAAATCTTGATCTGTCAAGCAGTGAATCGCAGAAGGAAGTGGTTGTGGATGGCATCTAAGAACAGGCTCTGTCTTGATAATACAACGTCAACAGAAGATCCTCGAGCAGTTTTTCTTGGAGCTTTTTGTAATCGCTGTAGATTTCTCTCTATCGCTGGATATATACTTCACAATAGTAAAACGATGTTGAAGCAAGAAAGAATGATGACGGTGAAAACAACTGCCCAACCAAACTCAGTCCCAATTTGACAACCACATGAACGACGATTCCGAAGAGCTCTAATAAAACATTTGCAAGCCAAATCAGTTACTCAAGGAAGTGTTCCTAGCGTAATAGACCTGAGCGGCAGAGAGCCCCGTCTGCACAATGGCAAAGACCAGCCCCAGACCACCTATAATCAGCACCGCCTAAAAAGTCCACCATTGCATAGGATTGCGTTGGTCTCTCCAAAGCAACCAGATATTACTAGGTTGTTTATCCCGAAGGTCATTGTTGATTCTCTGCAACTTGCTCCCCAGGATCGGGAAATGGTCGCGGAATAGATAACACTCTTTTGGTTGATGGGACCAATCCGCGAATGGCCAGGATTGGGTGCAGAGTATTGTTAGTAAGGGATCTGTTGATGGGTTTGTGTGAGTCTTGGAGAGTTTTGATTGACGGAAGAGCTTGCGCGATTTGGCTGACTGGCCGAAAATTAGATGGATTGACAGCAGGACTTCTTTCATGTAGTCTGCTGTGTAGTTTGCGGCGACAGAGTACCCATAGTTGTTTGTACGGTCAAAGCAACTATGGAGTATTAGTTGACAGTCTTGAAACAGATCTTCCAAAAACACACTTTCTCACCTATCAAGGATAGTTCTCCTGATTTTGTCAGGCGTGTTTGATGAAGATGGGATATTGAGCAAGCAGAAGGTGGGCTTCTGATAGATATATAATGTTCGCGAGGTAAGATCGAAATCCAGATGTGCGGGCAAAAGATCTGTCCACTCGAGGCGAATTCGCCCGATGGAAGTGAATACGGCCCCGTTGAATTGAGCACTTTGTACTGGTACGGCTTCAGTCTGATCGTGACCTCGGGGCCACAAATCACCAAAGTTGTTCAACATCGCTGCCAGAGGACGATCTGCCTCTTGCAAGTCCATAGAGTCTGCTGCGTACTGCTCGAATATGTGTTGACTGTTCGGTGCATTAGAGTCTATGAGCAACTTTCGCTCGATGGACTTGTCAGGATGTGGTGCATAGAGCATCGTCATGATGCCTACCAAGGTGAAAACCAGCTCTACACAGAGTCGCTGCTGATCAGTATCGCTTTCGGTAGTGGGTACGTGGATGGTGCCTTTGTCGAGGAGCCAAGTGACAGCACCAGTAAGACTGGGACTTTCAACACTGGTCACATAATCGTATAGCTGTCCCACAACTCTCAGCAGCCAGGATGACTTGTTGTTATCATTTGGTGGAAGCAGTCCTTCAAATCGTCGGGAATGGTGACTAAACTCCGATTGTACGTACTCGACGTAAAGCACGGCATGGATTTTTGAAGAGTATCTGGCGAGAAACGTCCCTTTCTTGAGCTTGGTTAAGAGGTCGGTAAGAGCAAGCCGATGGCTTGGGTTTGTGAGTGACTGAGGCGGCTTTTTAGCTCGTCTTGCTAGACGCCACTTGGGGATATGTCTTGTTCGTCGACAGCTTCTCCCTAACTCAACATCAGAGAACTGTTCCTCAAACTCCATCTTCAGTCAGAACTAGATGAAGTCTGATTTAAAGTGCGTTACCGAAGTATGTCAGCACAAAGATCTCCTTTAATGAGTCTTCCTAGAGGCGAGAATGGCTAAGCCTCCACGCCAAAGGCACATCTACAAGCTTTCCTAATGGGCACTCAACATATTTGCAGCCCAAGTCGGATTCTTTGGGCGGTGTGTCTAGTTCATCGCGTTGTTCACTAGCGAATGACGGGAGGAAGGCGTGAGATTCAGGCGTCAAGCTGGAGAAGTACGTATTGACTTCCTTGGGTATTTCGATAGTGCACAGCTCCTAACCATGATTGATGACGACTCGGAAGCTCTCTAAAGCTCTACATAACTGTAGAGAAGAACAGAACTGACAAGCGTCGAACAGGCGCAGCCATAAATATTTGTGTGAGAACATAATCTCTCACGTCGCTGGCATCTCATCGGAGATCTGCAATTGCGACCTTTGGCAATGCGTCGTTTCTGGCTGTGTCGGTGATTCGTCAAAAAAGTGCATAGAGTAAACAGGCTGATGACCTGATTGCCTGAAAAGTATCTATACCTAGCCACTGTCGCGGCCTCATTGAGCACCACTGATGTCGAGATTCTGTTCCTTCTACAAGCTCCACTAAGGCTCTCTGTGAAGATGAGTCTCGACAGAGTCCTCAGAGGTTTCAAGATATTCGAGAGGATACCTGATTAGAGAAGACTCAGAAGAGGCAGTCGAAGTTTCCTACTTGTGCAACTCATGGAAAGAGATGTCACACTAGATCCTCCCGCAGCTTGGCGTAGCTAAGCCTTGTAATTAAGACGGTCGGGCCTGGGGCTCCCGTCCTCGCTACTGTAGCTCATCATGGTTGTTGACTTTGCTCACTGTAATCACTGTATCGTGTTTCTTCCCAAACTTGTCGAAGGAGTGATTGGTTGTGTTGGCGAATCTAGTATGATAGACAGCAATCTGGAGTGGGCGATGCAATCACACAGCCCCTGCTGCGTCTGCCGCGACCGACCCCTCCTGATGATTTTGACAAATGTTGAGTATAAGTAGTTTCCTGTCACTGCGTCCCGTAGGCTTCTATTGGTTTCCTCGCTATTCTGTACATGTCTGTTGGCCCTCTTGGTACTCTGCCTCTTCGTCTTCAAGTCAAGCAACCAACATGCCATTGAGAGTGTGCTATGATCTGGCTGATGTTGAGCGGGAATTCGCAGGGACTTTCCAGAATTTACAACATGATTTCCAAGAACTGAAGCATGTAACAGATGGCAGCAAATTGGTGTCAACCATTGAAACATTAGATGCCTTTGCAACATCGCACAACATTACCACTAACAACAGCAACACACGGATCGAGGGAGTGAGCATGGCTGTTGAAGCCCTTGTTGTCTATGTTAATAGAGCGTCACTAGCAAAATCCCTCTCGAATTGGCAGTTCATGCTTTGGGGTAGTATAGCGATCTCATTCAAGGTACAAACCTAATGAGAGTGGATTGGTCGATCGATTGTTAACAGATGTATAGGTGCTCCATAGCCTGTGCTACAGCGTAGATCAAGCGCTGCAACTCGTAGAATCGATAACATTACCTTGCGGTCTGCTTGACCTCGAGAACAAGCTAGTGCAATCTGGTTCAAAAGCAGAGTTTACCAAGAAAAACATAGCCCAGATTGTCGAAGAGATAGCCCTTACATTTGGACAGGCGATCGTGAGATTTCGGGGTATGCCAAGGCAAGACCAGAGACAAAGGACTGTACGCCTTGTATGTCCATCCGAGTTTGCTTGCTTTGGACGAGCATCACACCGCATTGAGAAGTTTATGAAAGCTGTTCTCGACGGCTCATACGAGGAGAGAACGACAACGATAGACTGCGACCTCCGCCTGCCCTACAACAACACTACAGAAGAAATGGTGTCACCAAGATTTTTCGGTCGAGAAGCATATTTCCCAAGGATCAAGGATTTATTCAAGTACAGCAGCCGTGATCGAAAGTTCCACCTCGCACTTCACGGCCTACCTGGCGTCGGTAAAACCCAGTTGGCATTACGGTATGCCTATGAGTACAAACAAGATTACGATGTCATCATCTTTATGACCGCCGTGACTAAGCAGAATATTCAAGTTGCACTGGCTAGGGCAGCAGCATGCATTATGCAGCCAAACTCCTCTAGTGGTTTGAGGCTGGATTCATTCAATTCGATTTTGTCGGAGATACCGTTCAGTAATACGGTTCTCAAAAAGCTTTTTGTGGTAACGTGATGGTCATCATAAAGGAATTCGTCCAATTTCTGCACGAGGGGCTCCACTGCGAAGATTCCAGAGTCGTTGTTGCAGTTGACTACTACGACAGGACAGATTTCTCGTCTCGGTGTCGGTAATTGCAGAGGACTCTGCAACTAGGGATTAGCGAGATGCTCTGGAGGCTCTTGCAGGTACTGAGCATACGTCAGGGTTCTGTTGAATGAAGTAAGATTCTCCAGCAAGTCGTATTATGGTAGAAGTTCGACAAAGCTGATGGCTCTGGGGAGACAGCAGAATAAACTTCAAATCTGGGAGTCCTTTCCCGCCGAGAGGTAGCTGCCATTCCTGGTCTGTAGAATACTCTATATTATCAGCACATCGAGATATGTCGAGAGGACATATTCTAAATTGAATCATGAATACAAGTCAGAGTGTGAGTTCGTTAAACTCCGAAAGAAAAAAAAAGAAAAACAAACAAGCTTGAGTGAGGTCCAGAGCAGAGATTGACTGACGTCTAGAGGGACTTTTGTAGATGAATGGTGGCTGACTGGTGCCTCACCCGTCCTAGTCAAATGACGAGCGCCTAGTGATACCAACGCGTGAACAAGGCAAGGGGGTGTATCTGGGTGGCTAGGCGAAAAGACCCGATCATTCTCTTACATGGCTCCATTGTACGACTATCTTCGTGTATGGCTGCGTTTCCTCTCGTCAAATATGCAACGGCCAGGGTAACCTCATCTCGACACATGCACCACAGGTTCTCCTTGAAAGCAGGCAAACAGCTCATATCCTGAGGCATAAGTTCTGGTAGATGTCACTCTTCAACCCCCACGTGGGCATACCAACCTCATGCGATACACTGGCGGTACTTGAGGATATTGAAAGGACATTACGTTTACCCGAGTTCCGATCTTCGGGTTTGTGTAATTGCTCCTTCAATTTACCGTCAGGCTACATGCAGTCTCAAGGAGTACAGATTCCTCGATCCTATCACAACAATCCGTAGCTGAGAAGTGTGAGAACTGAAGAGGTCATTCCATCTGCAACCACCGTTTGACCGTATGATACTTCCCGACAAATGGATCAGGAGATGACTATAACTTCCTCTATATTCATATATGATCAGACAATGTTTCAAAAGTTATATATCTTATGTACTATATGAACATCATCGTTGTGATCAGTGAGTTTCGTAGTAAAAACACACCGGTACTGTCCTAGTCGCGTAGTGAGGACACAACGGTGCTGTCATAGTTGAAGGTGTGATCCTTGAGGTACGATCGATATAAGGCTGCAGCCAGCTTTATCAGACATGTGCATTAGCTTACCTACCACACATGTAGATAAGTGCGGCATGTGAGCATGACCGTCAATCCGTCCACTTGGCCCCTATCGACTGGTGGATACGAAGTATGTATGTATCATTGCTCAGCTTGAGACCTCCGAGGTAGCAATCATCTTTACCAGGGGTTTGGTCCGCTGTAGCCTGCTGCAAGGCTATAAACCATGACGAGATAAGATTGTTCAGATTCTCACCCTAAGCCTTTCTTACTGTACCCATATACATTCTAGGTCCTACGTTTCTTGAAGACTTGCACCAATTGTTCTATTTTATCTTGATATTGTTCTAATCTTTGGCATAAAGCTCTATCATGAATATCTTAGTAGTAGTCAAACGTTTGAGGAATCTAGTTGATACACATAAATACACTATTACAGTTCTCCAGGAGGAGCAAAGTAGCTACCTCCTAAATTATCATTGTGAACATGTTCTATCTGTATAATAAGATCCTGCAAGGGTCTCGTAGATGTATTAGTATTATGCGCAAGTGTATATAATCTTCGATCTACTTTGCTGTTCAAAGAAGGGAGGTTGTAGTACTGTTTTCGGCTTATCGCTTGTTCCATGCCAGCATCATACCCATCAATAACAATCCTATACAAAGGCAAAACCATCGATTGGCCCTTATAAAGAGGTTGTCTAAACCACACTCCCATCCTTGACCACTCTCTCAAACTCGGCCAACTCCTCCTTGGGCATGGGATAAGTATGCTCCAAAGCAGGGTAAGCCCTACTCTTGACCTCATCCCTATAAGCCCCAATAGCTCTACTCGCTTCCTCCCAAACATTTCCGTACTTCTTGACAAACTTGGGTAGAAACCTTCCAGGCGGGAAATTACCCAACATGTCAACCTGCACAAGGACTTGTCCCGAACACCCATTTCCAGCACCAATTCCAATAGTAGGCACCCTCAACTTCCCCGTCACGATAGTGGCGACTTCTTGCGGCACAGCTTCCAGAACCATTCCGAACGCTCCAGCTTCTTGAACCGCATACGCATCTTGCACCAACTTCAGCGCTGAGGCGGTGGATTTCCCTTGGACGCGGAAGCCTCCGAGGGAGTTTTGTCGTTGGGGTGTAAGACCTATGTGGGCCAGGACGGGGATTCCTGCTGATGTGATGGCGGAGATTGTGGGTGCCATTTCGGCGCCGCCTTCGAGTTTGATGGCATGAACGCGGCCTTGCTTGACCATTGTTATAGCGGATTGGAGAGCTTGTGAGGGGGAGATTTCGTAGGTGCCCATGGGTAGGTCGCCGACCTGTATAATTTACTGGTTAGTTTCTTCTTGTTGCAACGGTCTTTTCTCTTCAAGTAAAGCAGTGCTTGAATCATGGTGCGTAGGAAGAAGAAGGCACATACGATGAATGCAGACTTGGCACCTCGAGCAACACTTCGACAGTGCAAGAGCATTTCTTCCATGACGACTTCGGAAGTGTCGTCCATGCCCAGTGCCACCATAGCCAGACTATCTCCGACGAGAACCATATCCATGCCTGCCTGATCGGCTACATGTGCTGAAGGGAAGTCGTGGGCCGTAATGACGGTTATGGGTTCTTTCTTGCGGTATAGCGACATCAAGCCCGGCAGCGTGACTTTTTTGCGTGACGGCGACGATGAGCCCAATGGCGAGTGTGAAGACTGTCGTATCGTCATCGTAGGTCGTATCAATCTGACCGAGGTCGTCGGGCGCATCATCGGACGCATGGCGCGAAGAATCGTCTTTGTGGCAGACATGGTCGTGTGCTTGCTTGCTAACGAAGCAGATGCGTCGGAATAACGAACGCGATGGGTTGTGTTAGTTTATTGCGAACTTCAAGGAAACAAGGACACAGAAGAGGAAGAAAGTCGTTCAGTCATCTTCGTTCATCTCCAGTTCTCCCCTTTTCTTTCTGCGCTTTTTGATTTCAAAGGCATACTGGAATATTCATGCGAAGTCTTGAGGCTCACTTCAGAAACATTCCAGACATCCGACGGCGGTCCGAGGCTCATTCATTTTAATTTTCTTGTGGACCCCCCGCCAGTTTGCCGATCTGGTGGGGATGCCGATGCCGATATAGATTCACTTTGCAGTGCCGAATACGGAGTTGTTCTTAAAGTAAAGGTCCATGTAGATGCCTTTGTGGTTGATTTTTTCTTTGTATATATCATGGAGATGAGATGGTGTATGATAGTACTGGTTAATTTGTTGATCTGGAAGCTCGCAAATCGATACCAAAATCTAAGTAATCAAAGACAAAAAGCTGGACATGATATATTCACATCTTGGTCAAGTGTGATATTTGTCTGTGAATCCGATGGGTACAACATGACAACAGAGATGATCATAAAGCAATTAGGCTATGCCTGAGATTCACACACCCCATTCATTCTTGCTAAGCTATATGCCATTGAGATTGATACCTCCTTATACCCCACCCCAGACAAGACATCAGATGCAAAGCCCAATAAGTCCTACACCAACACTTTCTCAACCCAATCTTCGAGACAGATCGCCTGCCTACTCATTACTCATTGCTGCATGACGCAAAGATCCTCCGAAACCAAGAACGGTGCTTCCGTCTTACTCTTGATCTCCTCAACACTAACACCTTCCGCATGTTCAATCAACGTCAATCCCTTCGTAAAGTCGACGTCGAAAACAGCCAACTCGGTGATAATCCTCGACACACAAGCCTTGCCCGTCAGAGGAAACTCGCACAATTTCTTGATCTTCGAGTTTCCTTTTTTGTCGCAGTGTTCCATCGTAACGACGACCCTTGTTGCTTCTGGGTTTGATACTAGATCCATCGCTCCGCCCATCCCCTTCAATTTACCTGGCAAGTACCATGAAGCTAAATCCCCGTTCGCGGAAACTTGCATGGCTCCCAGGATGGTGAGATTGATCTTGCCGGCACGGATCATGGCGAAAGATTCATCTGAACCAAAGCAAGCAGCTCCAGGACGAAGAGTCACTGTCTCTTTACCCGCGTTGATGAGATCAGGGTCTTCGTGTCCTTTTTGAGGATAAGGACCTAGACCCAGAATACCGTTCTCGGATTGGAGTTGGACGTCAATGTCAGGCGAGACGAAGGCTGGTGCCATCATTGGCATACCGATACCTAGGTTTGCGTACATGCCGTTTTTGAACTCTTTGGCCGCTCTTCTGATGATGCGTTCGCGTTTGTTGGCTGTCTCTCCACTACCCAAAGAATTCAGTTCTTCGCTAGGGTCCTTTGCATTGACAATCTTTTCAATGTTCTTGGCTTCTGTGCTTTGAATCACGCGGTCGACGTAGATGCCAGGTACATGTACGGCAGCAGGGTCAATATCACCGACCTCGACTATGTGTTCGGCTTCGACAATGGTGAGTTTGGCGTTTCTGGCCATGGCTCCGTTGAAGTTTTGGGCGGCGAAGCGAAATTGTACGTTGCCTAGGGCGTCGGCTTTCCAGGCTTTGATGAAGGCGTAGTCACCTTTGATTGCTTCTTCCATCACGTAGCTTTTGCCGGAGAAGACCTTGACGTCGCGTGGAGGTGCGTAGGCAGCAATTGTGCCATCGCTGTGGTGTTTCAGGGGTAGTTCGCCTGTTTGGACGACGGTGCCGAAGGCAGCGGGGGTGAAGAAGGCTGGGATGCCGGCACCGCCTGCTCGACATCTTTCGGCTAGTGTGCCTTGAGGTGTGAGTTCCAGTTCGATCTCGCCGGTGAGGTACATCTTCTCAAAAACTTTGTTCTCTCCAACATAGCTGGCAATCATCTTTCTGACTTGCTTGGACTCGAGAAGAAGACCAAGACCAGAGCCAACAACACCAGCATTGTTGGAGACGGCAGTGAGATTCTTGATTGAAGGCTTGTTCTTGACGGCGTTGATGAGAGTGTCTGGCACACCGCAGAGACCAAAGCCACCACAGAGTAGTGTGCTATCGCCCTCTACATCCTTGATGGCTTCTTCGGCAGAGGGAAAGATCTTGTTGATCTTTGATCTTTTCGCTGTCGATGCAAAGGTACGTGCAAGGTTGAATGGCTGTAGGAATTAGATTTGCCGGAGGATAAATTTATGAACAAAGCATACCTTGGAGCCATTCCTGGCTAAGTGTCCTGCTGTTCGTAGGGTGAGGACGATAGAAGGCATTTTGACAGCAACCAACAGAATTACAGGGTATATGACAGAGCAGAGAGAACCAAAACGATGAGCTAGCAAAGAGAAGGAAGTACGCACGAAAAATTATCAAGGGTAACAATTCGAGTTAAACAATGGCATGTGATGTGGAGGACCCGATATGGCGTTTTATGTTGAAGCTCTTGAGGGGTCCGGCTATCAAGACGGCATGGATCCGCCCTCAAAAGTCTTGGACTTACCTAGTACCTGATCCGAGACTACGGCTTGTCACCTGATACAGAGTATTGAGGTGAAATATTATGGTCACAACATTGAAAGTGTAAGTCCTTCATGTAAGACACTTGTGCGACCTGTGAGTTGTGCTCGCGTGCTCATGAAAACCATGAGTGTCAGCCAAGCTGAAGAGATACCCAGCGGAATGAAAGGAATAGTCCGAACCAGACGCGAAATCTCACAACGCGGTGTTCCGCGTTCGAGGGGTATGTGAGATACAGCAAGAGCAGGATATGTAATAGGAAGAAAGTTGTGTACTTATGTAGACAAAGTGAGAAGGAAAATGTGTTCAGGGACAAGACAAGTATTGTAGATGGCTAGTCATGTAAAGTCATGTAGCAGTGAAAGGATGAATCGCGGATCGGAGCTGTGACATAGCGTCGTTTGTCCGAGTGCTGTGCTCTACCTCATCTGCGCGCTGTCTACAATCGCCTCAAACCATCACCAGAAACAACTTCGCCCATCCAGCTCTATCAACCTCATCGCCTGCCACCTCTTTCCAACATATCAACAATCGCACACTCCAACATAAACCTTACCAGACAAAAAAACCGACAATATGGCGGAAGGCGACATCCAAAAGACGATCCAACAACTGCACTCCCTCTCATCCAGCAACCTCAGCAATGCCTCATCCCTGCTGTCCAAAGCAAAAATCTCCTTACTTAAGCTAAACGCTCTCGTGCCCGCTCAGTCCACATCGACCAAACATCTCCTCCTAGCCCGTGAGGTGCTCGAGATCGGCGCCCTCGTCTCCATCCGCCAAAAAGACCCCGACAGTTTCACACGCTACTTCCAACAGTTGCAGCCCTTTTACTCATTACCTGCTGGGCGCTGGGGAAGCCATGACAAGAGCGGCAACCAGAGCAAGGTCACTGGTCTCTACCTCATATTGTTGTTGAGCCAAGGAGATTATGCTGGTTTCCACACTGTTCTTGAGGGTCTCGAGATGACGTATGGAAGCAGGAAGAGTTTGGACGACGATGCCTTCATCCAGTATCCCATGAGATTGGAACAGGCTTTGATGGAGGGCAGCTATGATCGTGTTTGGGGCGAGACCAAGGGCGAGAGAGTTCCCAGCCCCGAATTCAGCGTCTTCTCCGAGGTATCATTTCTGTCCCTGTGAGCGTCCGATCATATCGTATCTATACTAACCCATGTCAAAGGTCCTCGTCAACACCATCCGCTCAGAGATTGCCTCGTGCAGTGAACGCGCATACCCTTCCCTCCCCATCTCCAACGCAAAGAACCTCCTCTTCCTCGACTCTGAAGGTGCCGTCATCCAGTTTGCTCAATCGCGCGGTTGGGTCGCCAAAGAGGGTCGTATCTACTTCCCCGCTCAGCAAGAAGAGTTGGCTCAAGGCGAAAAGGACATTCTCAGCACCAGCGACAAGGTTATCGAAAACACCCTCGAGTACGCCAGAAAGCTTGAGACCATTGTCTAAACCATCCAGCCGTCATGTAAGAATAAGCACGAGATGCTCTGGGTATTGATCTGGACGGCTGGAGATATGATGGGCAAGGACACAAACCAGCACAATTGCTCCGATGAAAGCCCCAGCCCTGCTAAGGATTTCATCTGCTCTAAGCATATCGTAGTTGGTAGTCCATACAATCAATGCAACGATTTGATGCAACACAATTTTCCATGTCACCTGTTTACCAAAATGTAACTTACACCTTGTTCATCACCCGCGTCT
Source organism: Dothideomycetes sp. NU30 (assembly GCA_026013035.2). Classification (NCBI taxonomy): domain Eukaryota; kingdom Fungi; phylum Ascomycota; class Dothideomycetes; species Dothideomycetes sp. NU30. Next base: position 5,423 of record BSBH01000088.1, on the reverse strand, counting down.
CATACTATCGGACACAGGACTCACTCAAATGCCGTGACGCCTCGAACTGTTGTTAGAACTGATGGATCAACTTTGCTGTCCACTATCGATTTCTTTGATCACCATTTTGATTGCTCATACATGCTGTGCTGTAAAGTATATTGGTTACTTCCTCTGCAGTGATTATACGAATGTGCATGCATGTTTCGAGCGAAAGGGCATTCGGCCTGTCAGACTGTGATGATTGCTGTTGGCCAACAGTATTACCGACCATGTATACTGTAGCAAGTTCTTAAGACAACATTTCAGGAAATCAACATGCCACAAGACGAATTGATATTGTTCCATGGTATCCAGCTAGCGTCATGCCTCGATGACGAGCACGAGAAGGACGGCAATCAATGGAGCGAGGGGGGCTTATAAATGGGCCTTGGCGAATGGGGCACGTCTTTGAAGCCTGCCTGAACTCCCTCGAGTTCACGCGCGCATCGCATCGCATTTGACGACAATCTGTTGCGGAACACACAAAGCACTCCGCATTGCTTTAACGTCATCCCCATTTCATCACCTTCTCGTCCGTGTGACACTCAACCTTTTTTTTGAGGCTTGCACCAGAAGCGGAACATTCTGCGCCCCGACCGATCGCGTGCGCACTTATCAAGGTGAGTTGAGAAGCACCTTGGTGACTCGAGAGACGAGAGGATCTACGCGTCTCAGGGGGACCATACTTGGGATTGGGGCTGGAGCTTTGGAGCTGAGACCAAGGCTTGGGTTGGCTACTCGAGGCCGCGTGAAGGATCAAGCAGAACAGCACTATTGTTGTCGCTGTTCGAGTTAGGTTGGCTTTGAGGGGACAAGCAAGCAGTCAACCAGAGAGAGAGAGACTCGGGGAAGCAGAGCATAGCAGAGCAAGGCGGCATCGGGCGATCCTTTCAGTTGTGGCAGTATCGGAGTAGCGTTGGCTTTGTACCCTACTACCCTACTTGGCCGGTTTAGCCAGCCTTCTCAAGTCTTGTTCTCCTGTCGCCCGCCATTACGCTATTGGTGCATGTTTCTAACTGCGGTGGTCAGCTTTAGGCAATCATCCCTGTCATTCGTTCCGTTGTTGTAGCTGTGGTCTGCACTTCTTTGGCGCCTGACAGCTCAACCTCTGTCCCTCCGTTGCCGCACAATGGGTGGTATGTTTTCCACAAGCCCCTCCCCTCCTTACCTCTAGTCATATCGGTCACTTTGAGCTTACCACGTAGCAAACAGACTCCGACTCATACCGTCCTCGCGAGAGTGTAAGTAACTACCTGCCCATTCATGTCATTGTCGCATACGTGTCGCATCTGGTTGGCGGGTGATGGTGGGCAAGGAAGCTCTCGACGAGCACGAGCAAGCTTTTGACTGGGCATCCATGATGTGTTGTCAAGGAAGAGACGACGACGGAGCTTGATCGAGTGGGCAGATATGGCGTCGCAAGGCAGTCGCGTCGCAAAGAGTGTTTGGGAAAGCTCGACCTAGGTACGCGCCTGCCATAGCTGGTTGTGGTGTTGTTGGGTTGGTTGCATTGCGACTGCTGCCTCCGAGAGAACGAGCGCGGGTATGCGCTGCTCGACAAACAGCGGCGCTGTCGACAATCGCCATTCTTCACACGGTCATAGCTCGCGCGCGCTCGTCTTGCCTAGACCAAATGCGTTTACAACCTATCACTCTGTCGTGTAGACGATACGCCAATGTTGGTCCCGCTGTTGCTACTGATGAGCTTTCTTGCACACGGCTGCCAACCATCACCACCACCACCACCACCACCACCAGCTCTTCCTCCACCATGCTTCGCCTACACAATCCTCGCTCCGTCCAGCTCGTCCGAGCCCTTGATATTCGACTGCGCGAGCCTACTAACATTCCAAAGCGTGACAGATCTCGTTCTCGTCGCCGTTCTCGCAGCCCTCGTCGCAGCCGTCGCTCCTACGACTCACGATCCCGCTCACGCTCGCGTGACGATTACAGACGTAACGACCGTAGATCTCGCTCTCCAGTGAACGGCTCCTCCACCGCTCCCGCTGGCTACCAATCCAACTCTTACCCTGCTGAACGTGACGGAAGCGCAGCAGCAGCTCCTCCTAGAAGTTTCGAAGATCGCGTAGTCGCCAAGGAACAAATGATGCACAACGTGCGCGAACAATCCCAGCAGGACCGCCGTGTCTACGTTGGCAACCTCTCCTACGATGTCAAGTGGCATCACCTCAAGGACTTCATGCGCCAAGGTGAGGAAGGACAACAATCATCCATTACTGGCCGAATCTCGCTCTAACAATTCCCGCAGCTGGCGAAGTGATTTTTGCCGATGTGTTACTACTTCCCAACGGAATGTCGAAGGTGGGCTTATGATTTTTTGGCTGGTTTCCCTGGCTATTTGGTTTTATTTTTGAGGACATTGGATTGACGGAAAGGACTTTGTCCGGGTGATTGTAGGGATGCGGGTAAGTCCAACCATTACCTTGGGTTTTCTATCAGATCACTTTTGCTAACCATTTCTCAGAATTGTGGAATATGCTACAAGAGACCAAGCACAGAACGCGGTAAACAGCCTCTCCAACCAGAATCTTATGGGTAGACTGGTGTACGTTCGTGAGGTGAGTCTGGTCATGTCCTTACGTTATGTTGACTCGTGTTCTTACTTATTTCATGCAGGACCGTGAGGCCGAGCCACGCTTCAGCAGCGGTGGTCAAGGTGGTCCCCATGGCGGTGGCATGCGCGGTGGCTTCGGCGGCGGTATGCGTGGTGGCTACGGAGGTGGCCCTGGATACGACATGAGCGGCGGTATGGGTGGCGGCGCTGGCGGTGGCCGTCAAATCTACGTCTCCAACGTATGTACACCCGAGGTAACATTAAGACAACCGGACTGACTAGCTTTCAGCTTCCCTATACTGTCGGCTGGCAAGATCTTAAGGATCTTTTCCGTCAAGCTGGTGAGTTCCCTTCTATACTGTGCACGTCGTACTGACCTTCTAACACTTCCTGATTCAGCAAATACTGGCACCGTCGTTCGTGCCGACGTCCACGTCACCCCCGATGGTCGCATGAAGGGGTCTGGTATCGTCGCTTTCGACAACCCAGAAGACGCCCAGAACGCTATTCAGCAATTCAACGGCTACGACTGGAACGGCCGTATGCTCGAGGTCAGAGAAGACCGTTTCGCAGGTCCTCCAGGCTTCGGCGGTGGTGGTCGTGGCGGCTTCATGGGTGGTCGTGGAGGCTTCGGTGGTGGCTTTGGTGGCCGCGGAGCCTTTATGGGCGGACGCGGTGGATTCGGTGGAGGCTTTGGTGGACGCGGCGGATTCGGTGGAGGCTTTGGCGGTCCTCCAGGAGGCGGTTTCGGCGGTCCTCCTGCTGCCCCTGCCGCACCTAACCCGTTCACTGACTTTGCAACTTCCGGCGGCGAGCAAGGACCTGTCATCTACGTCCGCAACGTGAGTTCACGGCCTACATATGAGATCTGTTGCTCATAACTGACAACACACACAGCTTCCCTGGTCAACAAGCAACGATGATTTGATCGAGCTTTTCACCACCATTGGCAAGGTTGAACGTGCCGAGATCCAATACGAGCCAAACGGTCGCTCTCGCGGCACCGGTGTCGTTGAGTTCAACTCTGCAAACGATGCTGGAACTGCCATTGGTAGGTCTATGTCGTTTCATGATTCTGTGCATCTTGCTAACTTTCGCTCAGCCAAATTCTCTGGTTACCAATATGGAGGCCGTCCTCTTGGCCTGACCTATGTCAGATACACCAACCAGCAGCAGCAGGCCGCTGACCCTATGCAGGGCACCGAGTCTACTCCCATGGCCGGCCTGACCCAGGACCAGATTATGTAGAATGTCAGCACGACTAGTCCAGCCAACGACAATCATGAAGACGTTGTCGTTGATGGCAACTAACATGAGCACATTTTGTTGCCATGTATCTTTTTCAACGACCAATCTTCTCGAAGCTCGATCACATTAGGCGCTATCGAGTATGAGAGAAGTAATTTGCACGATGGTCTTTCTTATCTTCTTTTCCACTCTTAAAAAAAAATTCCAGATTGGCATGTCTTTCACTGTTTCAATACGTAATATCGTAGGGCAGATTCTCAAAAGTGCTTGCCATCCAATCAATTGTCAAATAAACGATAATAAAGCTTTTCTCTTTGGCAATAACTGAGGTGACTGAAGAAAATGCGCGGACGAGTCTATGTTTTGAACTATACTTCTCATCTAGTTTGTCGCCGAGTCCTGTTGCTGAACAACCAAGATATGCATGATCCACTCATAGACAGCCCACTGCACGGCATTGACAAAGAAAGCTCTCACGCTGCAAACACCCAGACCTCTAAAGAAAACCTGTAACCCTTCTTCTCTGTACGCCTGTTTTGCTATTTGCATCGTTGTCAAACGGGTTTCCGTGCGAGGTAAGAGTGTTGAATTCTCAGAGGTGGAAGCCGAAGGTTGAGGATGAGATGGAGATGGAGGAGAAAGAGTTTCGAAGGCGATGCCCTGTGTCTGAACACGGGTTTTTATGACGTCTAGGGGGAAGACGGAGGCCCAGGTCACCACACCGGCTATCCCTCCGCAGAGGAGGATTGTCATCCATTCCGGGGGTGGTTTCTCGTTGGGGTTTGACGAAGAAGGTGAGGGGGAGGGAAGGAGGGTTCTTTTGCTTAGTTCGTATGACCAGAAACTATGACCTTTGTTAGCTTTCGAGGTAGGAGATACAAGACGGGAAAAGGCAAGACTTACTAGAACCCATAACCCACGCTATCCCTCAGACTCGTGACTCCACCACCCCAATACAGTGCTTTGATACCACCTTTCCTCCACAGCTCCCTCGCAATCCTCCACGAATCATCTACTGCTCCTCCCCTCCTTGATCTATCCTCTCTAGCGACCTGAGCTCTACATTTCACCAATTCCGTAGGCGCAGAAACGAAAAAAGTGGCCAGACCCCCGAGCGCACCGGCGAAAAACGTTTTTGATAGGGATGAGGGTGAGGAAGGAGAATCGGAGAGGAGAAGTAGAGTGCGGTTGTAGGTCATGAACATCAGGGCGTTTAGAGCTCCATAGCCTAGGATTGGTGCCGTTGTGCCTTTTAGGAGGGAAGAGAGGGTGGAGAGATAGATTTGTTTTGGTGATCGGGAGACTGTTGTTGAGGGAGCTATTGAAGGATTTGATGAAGAGGTTGGTGAGAGGGTTGGCGAGGAAGATGATAGGGGACTTGTTGGTGTTGAGATGGTTGCTGGCTTTCCGCGTTGGAGGTTGACTTTTACTATGTCCAGAGGGTTGCCGATTATGATGCCTGCCGCACCGCTTATGTAGCCTGCCCAGAAGTCTGCTGACATTGTGTGTGTGTGTGTGTGTGTGTGTGTGTGTGTGTGTGTGTGTGTGTGTGTGTGTGTGTGTGTGTGTGTGTGTGTGT